>JAPKLW010000026.1:224625-234695 GCA_026898455.1 Plectranthus barbatus | reverse complement strand
GAAATAGGTTCTTCTGTCCTGAAGACTGGTGCTTCCACATTTTCACCAGTCGGAGCTGGAACTGCAACTGGTGGTTGACCTTCACCAGTTGGAACTGGAATTGCAACTGGTGGTTGACCTTCACCAGTTGGAACTTCTTCATCAGCTCCACTGTCTGACTGGCTTCCTGAACCTTCACCAACGTTGTCAGTATCAGCTGGTACCTCCATTCCAGCTGGTTCATCGTTGTCTTCTGGCTCAAAGATTCCAGTCGGAATCCCCCTTGATTTTTGCTAGTTCCACTCAGGGAGATTGAGTGTAAGGTCTCAGCAAGGTCATTTGCATCACCGACCCTCTCAGGTTGCTGATGGGCACCTGAGGGAACTGGTTGTGAAGATGATCCAGTCATAGGTCTAGTCGAACCAGTTGGTTGAGCATCGGAAGAATTCCTGCCCAACTGGTCGCTGACATCCTCGACCTCAGGAACATCTTCAGCCAGTTGGCGTAAGGTCCTGCGCACTAAAGTAGCTTCATCAAAAACAACATTGCATGTTATTTCCACAAGCTGGGTAGTCTTGTTAAATACTCTATAGCCCTTGTGAGAGGGATGTCCATATCCGACAAACACACCCTCATCAGCCTTAGGCGAGAAAGCATTTAACTTCGACTTCCCATTATTATGGATATAACATGGTGAACCGAATGCACGAAGATGAGCTATAGAAGGCTTACGACCAAAATACACTTCGTAGGGAGTTTTCTGGAGTCTGTCGTTGATCCCGCTTCTATTCTGAGTGTAGCAGGCAATCACCAACGCTTCTCCCCAGAAACTCTGTCCCAAGCCGGACTCAGCCAGCATGGACCGGACCGCTTCTTTCAGCGTCCTATTCCTACGTTCTGCCAGTCCATTCTGCTGCGGTTGCCTTGGAGTAGATCTCTCATGTTTGATCTCGGCCTCCGCGCAAAAATCCATCAGCAGACTGTTGCAGAATTCAGTCTCATTGTCTGATCGAATTCGCTTCACCACAGCTTCTCTCTGTTTCTGAGCTTGGATGATCAATTCTGGAAGAATGATCTTCACCTCATCCTTGGTTCTGAGAAGCTTTACCCATGTATAGCGCGAGTAGTCATCGACTACCACCAGCGAATATCGTCTTCCTCCAATGGTTTGCGGTGTTACTGGTCCAAACAGGTCCATGTGTAACAACTCGAGTACTTGACTGGTACTGGGGCAGACTGGCGACTGGTTCTTGAAGGACTTCTTAGTTTGTTTGCCTTGCTGGCAGGCTTTGCAAATTCCTTCCTTCTTGAACCCGCCCTTGGGAAGACCATCTACAAGATCATGCTTGGTTAGATAATTAATAGTTTTGAAATTTAGATGACTTAACCTTTTGTGCCACAGCCAGTTAGTTTCCATGGAACTGGTGGCTACAAAGCATGTATCAGTCTTCCCGCTTTGCCAGTCAACAACATAGAGACCTCCTTTCCTGACACCTTTCAGCTTGGTCTCGCCAGACTCTTCATTCTTGATCTGGCACCCTGATTTGTCAAACACAATGGTATAACCATTGTCGCACAGCTGACTGATGCTCAGGAGGTTGTGCTTCAGATTGGTGACAAGGGATACATTCACAATTCTGACATCATCCTTCTCGATGCAGCCCTTGCTAATAACTCTGCCCTTGGAGTTATCACCAAAAATAACTGGAGGTCCTCTGACCTTGGTGAGCTCAGAAAATAGGAACTCCTCACCAGTCATATGAGCCGAGCAACCACTATCTATGATCCACTCGCTCGATCTCTGAAGCTGTGTTGCATGATCCTGTTCCTGCAAGAAAATGAAATTATTTAGGTCCCCGATCATCAGCGGGTCCTGCAGGGTTAGATCTCTGGATCATTCCTTTTGGAATCCAGACTTTAGTAATCTTCAGCTCGGTGTTACCCTTGCTGACATCACTTGTGGCCTTTCCCTTCCTTTTAAAATAATGCATGGATTTGTTTTTGGAAGGTGTGGCTGTGTGTGCGGTTCCTCTGGAAGTATTCTTCCTCCGAGGGTGTCGGAGATTTCTTTCCGACCGCTTGTGTTGCCTTGGTGGTCTCTGGAATTGTGGACCACGATGATTAGCCTTCCCAGCCCTTGAGAAAAGGTTTTGATTGGGCTCAGGCCTCCGATAGGTGTTCCTCTTATCGGGAAATATCCTTCTCTCAGTATTCCGCTGAGATTTGGATCCCTTGTAAGCATGCTGGCAACTGGCATACTTGTAAGGTTGGGCGTGGAATCTCTGGACAGCTGGTGCTGGCTGTCGGATTCCACTGGCAGCTGACGCTGACTTCCTTGCCTTAGAATATTTCGGCTTAGTCTGCGTCTTCGGGTATGCTGGCGTCCTGTCAGCAGAGGATCTTGCCAGTTGAGGATTTTGTCTTGATGACTCACCTATGTATCTGGGCTTATGGTTCCTATGCTGATCAGCCACACGGGACTGACTGGCATTACCAGCTGGTGCTGATGCATTTGCCAGTTTTCCCTTACCCTTTTGAGCTGTGAATTCGGGTTGGTTTGTGCTCAAATCCTTTTCACATCCCAACCCGGACTTATCAGAAGGCTTTCTCCAATGACTTGGAGCTGCTTCCAAGTCTTTTGAGCCTTTATTTAGAAAATTTATTCTATTTTCTTGCTCCAGAACGAGATTGTGAAAATTATCTCGCTCAGTTTTTGTAATTTGAAAATTTTGGAGCAACTCAAAGTGAGTCTTTTTCAAAGTGGCTAGCTCTTCACTGACTGACCTCGATTTTTCAATCTCCTTGGTCAAAATAGAAACTTGATCTTTCAGCGAAGCATTTTCGCCAGCTAAGACATTCTTTATTTCATAAAATTTTAAAAATTCTTTTTGAAGAATGTCTATAGTGACAGCTTCTGAGTCGGAGCAACGCGACTCAGAGTCGTCTAAACTGATAGAAGGCATGATATGCATTGGGGAAGCTGATGATTGTACCTGATCATCAGCTGCAAGTGCCTCTTCACTATCAGCACTTCCTTCAGCTGACTCCTCGCCAAAGGCTGCCATGAGTGCCAGTAGAGCTTCCTCTTCTGACTCCTCGTCTGACGCATACTCCCCATCATCATGGTCGGGTATGTCAGGCACTTCAGTCCTGGTCAGCATAGCCTTGGCAACGGCCTTGGAGGCACGCTCTTCAAAAAGCTTCTTTAGCCTTTCCCGCTCATTTTTGTCCACCTGTGGACATTCAAACTTTAAATGATCAGGGGATTGGCACTGGTAGCAAGCACGGGGAGCTCTCTTGATGAATTTTCCGTCAGTTGAGCTCAGAGATACTCCCTGCTTTGACTTGGCTTTCTCCAGAAGGACAGCCAGTCGTTTCATCTGCTGCTCAAGGTCAGCGATAGAGCTCTCGCTGTCTTTTGAGTTAGATCCCGATGTGGCTGGGATCTCTTTCTGCTGGTGGTGCTGGGCAGCAGGTCTGTCAGCATGGAAGGGCTTCTTGTGCTTCCATTTGAAGTCCTTCTTGACGAAGTAAGCTTCGTCTTGAGCTTTAACGCTGGGGGATCCCATGTTCCTGATGGCCTCATTCTTGTTCACCATCTGGATATCCCACTCGTGTGCCTGCAACTGAGCAAATAACTCCTTGGGAGTCATCTTGGACAAGTCCTTCTCCTTCAGAGCTGTGGTCTTCACGAACCAGTCCTCCTTGGGCATCTTGGACAGGATCTTGGCATTGAGATCTTCATTTGAATACGTCCTGTCCAGAGACTTTAGCTCGCTGACAATGGCGTTGAATCTCGCCTCCATCTCCTTGATGGTTTCTCCAGGCAGCATCTGGAAGGACTCATACTTGTCCACCGCAACCTGCAATTTGTTGCGTTTCATTTGATCAGTTTCTTGACATAGACTATCAAGATAATCCCATACTCCCTTGGCATTGTCAAACTGGAGGGCTTCCTCCATCAGCGACTCGGGAAGAGAAGCCAGGATCAACTCGTGAGCAATGGAATCCAACTGATTCTGCTTCCTGTCCTCGGCGTTCCATTCGCCTTGAGGCTTTGGGATCACAGCAGCTGGACGATCTCCTAGCTGGTGCTGTATCATGGTGATCTCGATGGGCCCTTTCTCCAGCACATCTTTCATTTCCGGATGGATGCTCTTCAGAGAAATGAGCGACCTCTTTCGCCATGTATCATGCTTCACAGTCTTGTAGTCGAGTAGCTTCGGATTATTCATCTTCGTGTACCTGAGCTAATCAACAGACAAACAAAGGAGTGCAAGGAAACGTGGATCTCGGTCCTAAGCGACTCAGAAACAATCGGTCTATAAGAACCGACTGCTCTGATACCACTTGTTGGTCCCGGATTATCAGGGTATAACTTAGCAGCGGAAAATGTGGTTAATCGTTTCTTGCACTTGCTGGTTAACCAACTGACTGGGACCTGTCAGCTGGTGATTCAAGACTTAGAATATTTTTAGCCTTGTTTGCACAGTTATATCAGTTTTCAGATATACACCAGCACTTGGGTGCTGGGTTTTAAATCAGTATGAAATGCAGAAAGCTGATAAAAGACAAAGGATTTATAGTGGTTCGATCAACTGATCTACGTCCACTCTCCAGTCGTAGCACTGGAAATTCACTAAGAGTAATCGGGTACAAGCGTCCTACGATCTATCTCTAGCTGGTGAATGCCTCGTCCACCAGTTCACTAGATCAACCGCTCCCGGCCTTGTCCTTCTTCAACTCTGATCAGCTGGTGGAGTGCGAGCACGTCACTTCAACCTCCACAGCTTCACTGGGTGTTTAGTTCTCCCAAGAACGTATCTTCTCAATACGGCAAAAGCCCGTAATAACTCAAGTGCTGGCTGGCACAAGAGCTGCTGTGAACTTCCTCGGAAGAGAAAGAACACCAAAGAGATCAATAACTTACAAGCTGGAAGCTTGAAGTCTCGTGTTTGATAAATCAACACACGGATAGCCTTTAGAAAGGCCTCGAAAGAGTTCTGCTTCTACTTGCTTGAGCGTAGTAAATTTTCAGTCTTTCGGTAGGTGAGCGAGAGAGAAGAGTATTGAATGTTGATGGATCCCAGGTATTTATAGACGCGGGATCCCATTCAAATCTTCTAGCCGTTTGGACACATCCGGAAAAGGTCTCTGTCCTCGCATGTCCTTCAGACGGCGGCAGGTAGGAATTTCCGGAAAGCACCATGCTGTTGTCCACTTTATCTGACATTGATCTCTTTATGTCAGAACGGCACTATTCGTCAGTACGAGGAATCGGAACTGGTGTCTTGAACTGATAGACTTTAAGGTATCCTCCTTAAAGTCATACTCTGTCAGTTAATTCCTCGACGAATCTTCTTTTTGTCTCTAAGACTCTGGGAGAGAGAATCTGGAATTCTGCTGGTAACATCCGACTGGTAGATCATTCTGGTGATCTTGTGCTGGCCGTCTCTGCTGGTGACTTGCGCTGGCACAATCTAAGTCTACCAATTTGTCTGGATGTTAACTCTTGGAATCTCCCATGACTGGTGGCTTCACTGCTGGTGAATAGTGTCAGTGAGAACACGTATTCTGCTGGTAGGATTTGTCAGCCGCCTGCTGGTGAAATCCTTCCCAACTGGTGAACAGTAGCCAGTCATTAGCTCTTTCTCATGCTGATGAACAGTGTCAGCACGAGTCATGTCAGTCGCTTGCTGGTGAGACTTCTCTCAACTGGTAAGTACATCTCATGCTGGTGAACAGTGTCAGCATGAGTCTTGATCAGCTGCGACTTACAACTCAAAAGACCGAAACAGGACTTTACATTTGAGAACTAGAGCTATCTAGAGACAACTGACGCTGGTAGGACTTAGGATTTGATCCACCAAAACACCAAAACTAGAATCTAAACAAGTAGCTACTGGGGAAAGGAAACTTAGCCAAATTTCCCAACATATATATAACTTGAAAATATTTTAATTAAAATTCTTTTTTATATTTCAAACTAAACATAATATTTTTAATTAAACTTGCACACAAGAGTGAAAAAAATATTGAAAAACTGGTATACCGTAAATATCGTGTCGAAAATATGAAAATTTTGATATATTTTTATTAACAGTATGACATTATACCATGCCAAAAGTTTATAGTACTGTAACGGTATGAGATTCTAAACTTTAGGCTATATCGTCTACGTGCCGTATCAAAAATATAAATAATATTTTTACTCTAAACATTATTAATAGTAGTATCAATCCTATATTTATATTTCAGTAAATGTTCACATCTACTATTTTTGTTTTAATTTCTTATTTACTCCCGTTCAATATATTTGGTTATGATAATTTTTAAGAATATAGCTTATATTAATTTTCAATATTTATTATACATAATTATATTATTTCTAAACTTATTTTGTTATAATTTGATTATAATGATGTGGATTTTTGAAGTTATTTTATATTGAAGAATTTGATATAAATAATAATAGTGTTAAATGATAATATTATTGATTTGTATTTTTTTAATAAATAATACTCCCTCCGTCCCGGCTGAATTGTCCCGGTGACTTTCGGCACAATAACCAAGGAGTGTGAGTGTAAAGTAAGTTGAGTGAAATTAATATTTTATTGTTGAGTGTGAAAAAGTTGCCTTTTTAAGTAATGGGACAATTGAGGTGGGAAGGACGAAAAAGGAAAGTGAGACAATTGAGGTGGGACGGAGGGAGTATTTGATTTGGTATAGTATATTATTGTTACGATTTATTGTATAATTTTGGTATACTAAGGTATACGATAAATTTTTTGTACGAAATGGTATATCGTTATTATGGTATGATAATAGTATATTTAGTTCGATATATTGAAAGTTACGGTACTGTAACCATATGAGTCTTCTCATACTGTAAAGTTGGGTACGACATACAATATTGTAGAAGAATTTCAGTATATCGTATCGTTCTGCCCCTACTTGCATATTCAAGAGTATTATTTAAATTTCAACGGAGACAATTTTTGCAAATAATTCCTTATTTTATACTCCCTTCGTCCCGGATGAATTGTCCACTTTGCTTTTGGCACAATAACCAATGCTAGTAGAGATAGAGGAAATTAGTATTTTATTAGTAAGTGTGTATTACTTTTTTATTTTAGGTAAATGGACAATTAAATGGGACAAACAAAAAAAGAAAGGTGGACAATTGAAGAAGGACGGAGGGAGTAACAATTAATAAAACTCAAGGTCAATCATTGAAACAAGTTGGTCTATTTCGTAAAAACCTTATTTTCAGTCATGGACAATTACATGTTAATGTTTCACGAGCAATGTGTCGTATTTTAATATTTTAATTTGTAAATTCAACGACTTGATACTTTAATTTGTAAATCTAGCTATAATGAAGCGACATTTACCAAATATTTAGCATTTTTGCCTATACAACTATTATATGTAGTAGCAAATACACAAATAGTCGAGTAAAAAATCAACACACAATTACAATAAAATACATTTATATATATATAGGGATGCATTCATATGTTAACCACTTCCCAGATGTTATCTGTTACCTCATTGTCAGTGCATTATCTAGACAAAGCTAACTACATTGTCTAGGCAAATTAGGTACATTACGAAGATAATGTATTACATTATTATTGCATTACATTATCTATCAGTTTGTACATTATCTTCGTAATGTACCTAATTTGCCTAAATAATGTAGTTAGCTTGTCTAGATAATGCACCGACAATGAGGTAACAGGTAACATCTGGGAAGTGGTTAACATATGATTACAACTATATATATATATATATATATATATATATATAAGAAATCAATACACAAAAATTAATCTTAATATCTTATATAAATCCAAAATTTTAAAATTAAGTAGAAGAAATTCTCGACCCTTTACACCATCTTCTTCTTCTTCTTCATTTTTAACCTCCATTTTTTTTAAAAAATTCATAGTAAAAGAATTATTTTATAAAAATAACATCGTTCTATTATTAAAATCGAAAAGATTTTTAGTTCAGAGGGACTGAAGCCACCTAAATCTCTTGATAGATGTTTATGAATGTATGTAATAATCTATGATTATTAAAAACACATTAACTTGGTAAAATCATAAATAATGTTTAATGTACATATATATTTATTCCATTAATTTGAATATAATATTTTCGTGCAACGCACGGGTGCAGTACTAGTATATACTAAAGCAAAAAAGTCTAAAAAAACTGTTCCGCCAAAATTATAAAAGAATATGAATATTTTTATTTTTAAGCGAAAATTGTCAAAAATATCTATGTAGTATAGTTTGTCTATGGTGTTTATATTAGGTTTCTGTTTATCAAAGAGGTTTGGAGTTCAAAACTTATCCTTAACATATATATAAATTTTTATTTTTAAATAAAAAATTATCTTTTTAATTATTAATTAATACTAATCATAACAATCATTTTTACAATAAATATTGTCGGTCTTATTTTCAATTTCTATAATCCATAATAAAAGATAATTATCTCCATTAATTATCAACAAAATATTTTATATTTTACCAATATTTCAATAATTTATATAAACTCGGTAATCAAGCTATAATTAAATTTATACAAAAACACGCAAATCAAAATGATGATTACAAATAAAATGATTTTAAATTCATATGTTTCAAAAATCGTAAGATATTATAAAAATTTTGATAAATTAATAAGATAGATTAATATAACATTAATAAATTTGTTATTTATATTTATAATTTATATAATCTTTTATAACTTAAATATTATTTTTTGTAAATCCGGTACAAATAAGTTATTTTTTATATGTATAATATGTACTATAACGAACAATAAGCAACTCATTAATGTAATTATATATATAATTATAGAGATTTA
Source organism: Plectranthus barbatus (assembly GCA_026898455.1). Classification (NCBI taxonomy): domain Eukaryota; kingdom Viridiplantae; phylum Streptophyta; class Magnoliopsida; order Lamiales; family Lamiaceae; genus Plectranthus; species Plectranthus barbatus. The sequence continues at coordinate 225,833 of JAPKLW010000026.1, read as the reverse complement.
TATATATAATTATAGCCAAATATCACATGTTATTTTATAATTTAATTTAAATTAGTAAAAATAGACATAAATTAATTTTTAAAATGTGGGTACATCAGTTCGATTTTTTCTGTTTTATTTTATTTAGTATTTTTACTTTATACTAAAAAATATAAAATGTGAGTATATCAGTTGGACTTTTTATGTTACTTAGTATTATCTATATATTAAAAATATAAACCATGGGTACACCAATTTGTTTTCTTATTTTATTTAGATTATAATTTATTAATTTATGTTAAAAATATAAAGCGTGGGTAAATTAGGTTGAAAACTTATATTATTTGTCATATCTATCAAACACATAACTATTAAAATATAATATTTACACCAAAATGTGGCATATATTGGTTTATTAAAATCAAACACTTGATATGCAAGTCAACACAACATGGGTAAATCATGCAAACTTATTTTATATACAAAAAACAACTAAAGTTCGACAAACACGTCTCATTTTATACTACAATGTTTATATTTTCTGTATTTTCTTTTATTTCAATATTTTTCTTTGAATCTACATAAACACATGATGATAAATTATTTGTGGATCCAATTCATCCAATTTTCAAGTCCCATCTGAAATGAAATCATCATGGAAGCATTCTTACGTTTAAGGCAAAAAATAAGTAATTTCTACATTTTTTTCTGCGAGTTTTTCTCTCTAAGATTGTATTAATTTATATAACTAATTGTTCAAAATCATTATATTCTCTGTATTTTTTTATTTAACAATTTTTATGTAACACCCCTATTTTAAATCTCATCTTGTATTAATCAAATTAGCTCAATGTTGTATAAGTTTTTATTTAATTTTTGAATCAAGCTTAAACCTTGGGAAATTATGTATGAGAATTGGGAATTTGGAAACCTTGGAAGCATTAGCATGTAATTTTGGATTTTTGTGTTGCATTTTGGATGTATTAGGTTGGAATTTTTATTATATGAGACCAATATATATAAGTATAATATGATTATTGTGCTAGGAAGTTGTTTTTATTATTATTAGGATATAAGATTGAGGGGAGGGGTGAGTTAAATAACTATATTGTATTTCCAGACCCTATACCCTATTTTCATTCAGTCTGCAATTAAGAGGGAGAGAGTGAGCTGAGAGTGAGGGCAATAGGAGGAGAAAACAAGGTAGAACCACCACTCCATCTCGTCAG
>JAPKLW010000026.1:211560-224615 GCA_026898455.1 Plectranthus barbatus | reverse complement strand
TCAATGTAACGCGGCTCCATATCGGAAGGTCAGATGGGGGCGTTACATTTTCTTTGAATCTACACAAAATCATGATTATTTTTTTCTATGGTTGCAATTCATCCAAATTTCAAGGCCCATTTGAAATGAAATCATCGTGTAAATATACTTACATTTCAGAAAAAAGATTTCACAAACTTGAAATAAAATTAAATGGATTGAACTGCAATGAATTTCGATACTTTTTCACTAAACTACGAGTCTTTCTATTTAATATTATTTAAATTTATATAACTAAATTATTCAAAAAAAAAATTCATTGAAAAAAAAAGATTTCTTATCTAAAATAAAAAATTGTTCATTCACACTTTCAATAAAGTATTGTGGAAACTAATTTATAGAAGTGATCAAGAAATGAGGAGCACTATTGAGAGGAGGAGAAAATTTAAAAAAAAGAATTTAAAGTTAAATTATAAAAATAATTTGAAGAAAGTATAAAATAGAATATGTTTATCGTAGAATCCAAGTAATTTTCAAATACCTTTCGAAATCAAGACAAATAAACTGGAACTTTAAGAAAAAAAATTCTTAATTAATTATATATTTGTATTATGATACCACGACATATTAGAATAAATTTAGTGTTTCAATAGACTTAGTGGTCTCTTAAATCTTAAAAAAAAATAAGTTATTTTTAATAATATTTAATATAATAATTTCATACAATGCACGGGTGAAATACTAGTATACATTAAAGCAAAGAAATTTTATGTATTTACAACTTTGTTACTTTCCCTCCAAAAACATCATATCATATTTACAATAATTTTATTATTTTATTTGTTTACTAATTCATCAATATCATAATATATATATAATTATAACAACAATAACAATTTCAACAACATTGTATTTGTTGGTCCCAAAATCAGAGTGCAAACAGTGCAGCGGAAGGTTTTGTGTAAGCGAAGGAAGTAAAGATAAGCACGCACTGGTTTGTTCGAATAGGGTACAGTTTTGTGTGTGGACAGTTTAAGCTTAAGTCTCTGTTTTGTCTTAAGTCAGTTTCAGAGCGTATACGCTTCAATACTTGGAAAAGTATTGAAGGTTTTAAGAGTCAGTTTGTGAAACAAAAAAAAACAGAGCAAGTATAAAAGAAAGCAGTAAAACAGCACATAGAGATTTATAGTGGTTCGGATTTCAATATCCTACATCCACTCTTTAGACCCAAGGTCTAGATAATTCACTAAGTAAATACATGCCTCCTTACGTTCTATACACAGTCCATGGCACCTTCGTCCTCCAATTAGCTGTGGCACTCGCCTAGGAACTCCTTGTAGACTTAGTCTTCAAGTTGAAGTGGAGACGCACCCCGCAGCCTCCATCCTGGTGGTTGGATGTTTACTTAGTCTTCCCAGAATGGTTGGATGTTTAAAGATTATTCCCAGAACTCAGGTGTTTGGCATACGCTCATGAGAATCAGAATCCCAGACGAGGAAACTGACTACTATGAATATATCTCAGAAAGATATATTCACCAAATAGAGATTCAGTGTTGTGCTAGGAGAAGATAGCACGGTGAGTAACTTGAGTGGGAGACTCAAGTCTCGCGTTAAGAACACGGAAACTCAGAGAGAGTTTTGTAGGAAGAGATGACCTGAAAATGCCCTTTGTCTCTTTAGACTAGTAGATTTTGTATTATGTTCAGGTAACCATTTAAGGATGAGATGGCAGGTCTTTATAGAGGAGAACCTGTGGCAATTTTAATTTCTATCCGTTAGACATATAAATCCAGACGTTAGGCTCATGGATTATATTGTCCAATCGTAGCCCATGCCTTATGTCTCCTTTTTGCTCTTCCATTTGTCAGTGTACTATACACTAAACTTATATCAAACTCCTTTGCAGCCCGAGGAACCCATTTTGAATAACCTCGTACTGACTTAGGCATTTACAAATGCCTGAGTCTGACTAAGGCTCTTATACTGACTTTTGAGAGTCAGTATAGCTTAGCCCTCATACTGACTTCCCACGGTCAGTATGGTAAATCCTCATACTGATTGTCCATAGTCAGTATGAGAAACGCCCTCAGACTGATTTCTCTGGATCAGTATGGAAATCCCTCAAACTGACTTTCTCCAAAGTCAGTTTGGGAAAGCCCTCATACTGACTTCTCCTTGTCAGTATGGATAGACCTAAAACTGAGTGCTCCAACTCAATTTTTGGTTAAGGCTAGGCATGATGATAGTCAGTTCTCGAGCATTCTCCATTGCTCGGTCTTCAGCCTAAGTTCTATTACAACTCGATTGATCATATACAAGAATTACGGATTAGAACTCTAGAAACTGGAAAAATTGACCAAGATGGCTTACATTCTTTGACCCACCAAAACATCAAAACCAAGGAAGGATTTCTCTAACAAAAATCCTAACAATTTCCCCCTTTTTGGTGTGGTCAAAGCCTTATGGAACCTAAGCTGATGAGGTGAGGACAACTTTAGAGTTTCTACAGTTTTGACAATTGGTCGCATAAACTCAGAAAAGTTCCCCCTCAATGTCAACTTTTTACTTAAGATCTTCTCCTTAAACTTGGAGAGATATTGCTCGATTGATTTTTCTAGTCAGTTTAGAGCAATTAAATCTTAAGAAGGGGAAAAAGTTAGAAGTCTGTTGATTACACTGGATTATGTAAGTTCAGCGTTTGAAGGACGAAGACCTTTGTTGGACAAAAAGAGATTGTCATCAACAAGTTAGTTTATCCTTTAATAATTTTAATTACAAGTACAGGGAAAAACTAACAAAAAGAAACCTATTATAGAACTATTTTTCAAGTCTATACTAGGCTGCTTCTGGTCTTCAAACTGTCTTCAAACTGGCTGCTACAGTAGTCCGCACAATGAAGGGAGCTGGTTTGATATTTTGGCCAGCTTTCCATATTCTCTCATTGCCGACTTTCAGCAGCAGTTGCGGAGGTAGTGCTACGAGCACTTTGTGGGAGGGAAAGATGAAAAATTGTCTCTCCCACCTCTGGGCTTCTTCTTCGTTCGCTAGTCTCTTCTTTACAAGATAAGATATGTAGCGAAGAAGTACTCCATGTGGTCACGCCCCGTTGTTCGCATGCCACTGAATCAGTAGTCGTGAGGTGTGATCCTTGTAGAAAGAGACGACAACGGTAGAAGAGATCTTCTGATTTCTTCTGTTCTTTCTACAGCCTTTTTGGCTCACCCACATTCTTCTGCACCTTCCATACTTCTTTCCCCCCCTCTTTGACCGCACCCAAAAAGGGTGGTGAGTTTATTTCTGGAGGTTTGAGTTTTAACACCATTTTCCCAGATCTGAGGGATGTTTTGGAGAAGACGAAGTGTAAACTTGGAAGGAAGAGTTCGACAATGGAGATTTTTGGAGAAAATTTTTGTTTCTTGTGATTTCTTTTCAGAATGTTTTTCACACAAAGAAAATAAAAAAATGAACCCTATTTATAGCAGAGAGAAAGGTCATTTAAATGAGGCAAGTGTACCTTGTGACCTTTCGGTTTCTTATATTCGGCGACGATTGAGATTCATGGCCTCGTGATGTGCATTTCAGATTTGACTGGAGCGACGTGGTAAGGAGCATTATCCATGTGTCAAAATATGATTCATCGATGCAAGATATGCATTAAAAGTGATGTAACCGTAGCTTAGCATACATGAGACTACCCACCGCCGAAGCGTATGGTACAAGATTCATCTCATCTTTCTCCCGCTGTGTCTGAGGACACTGCCCACTAGAAAGATGAACGTCATGTCTGAAAGGTAGCAAGCCTTTCTTGGAGAGTTGCATGCTAAACCGGGCTATCACAGTATCCACATAGGATGCTTGGGATAAGCTCTACATTCTTCTCTTACGATCTCGTAAGACCTTAATCCCAAGAATGTAGCCAGCTTCTCTCAGATCCTTCATTTGGAACTGTTCGGATAACCAAACCTTGATTTCGAACATCACTCCCTCGTTGTTTCCAAATAGGATTATGTTATCAACGTAAAGTGCAAGGAAAACCACGCTCCCACTGACACAAAGTCGGTATACACAACTTTCGTTTTCCAACTGTGCAAATCCATAGGATTTAATCACATCGTTGAAACGTAAGTTCCACGACCTTGAAGCTTGCTTAAGTCCATACAAGGACTTCCTAAGCTTCCATACAAGATGTTCTTCGCCCTTGCTTATGTAACCCTCGGGTTGCTGCATATAGATGTCCTTACCTTCTTCAAGGTAACCGTTTAGAAAAGCGGTTTTGACATCCATCTGCCAGATCTCGAGGTCCATATGCACAGCTATGGCAAGGAGTATCCGGATGGATTTGAGCATGGCTACGGGTGAAAAGGTTTAGTCATAGTCAATGCCCTCTTTCTGACTATAACCCTTTGCCACCAGCCTGGCTTTAAAGGACGTGATCTTTCCATCCGCTCCTTTCTTTCTCTTGTATACCTATTTGCATCCTATGGCTCTAAAGCCATCCGGGAAATCAGTTTTCTGGTATACATCCATAGCAATTATGGATTCAATTTCAGAATCCATGGTGACACGCCATTTGGCAACATCCTAGTCCTGCACTGTCTCTTCATAAGTCAGTGGGTCAGAGTCCTCATGTTCGTCTTCCGAGCTCAAGTCCGAAGACTCACCCACGAACATGTACCTTTCTGGCTGGAAAATAACTCTCCCACTATGACGAGGCATCGGTGCCATGTCAGTAGTAGGTGCAGTAACTTGTGGTCCTGCACCTTGCACTGAAGAACGTGTCTGTGGTGCTGAACCTCTCACAGGTGCACCCACATCTACACGTTTCCCTTCCCTTGGAATTGCATTCTCGTTCTCAATTTCTTGAAGAACGAAATCACTCCTTGACTGTGATTACTCACATACTCGTCCTCTAAGAATCTAGCGTTGGTGCTAACAACGACTCTCTGACTCTCAGGACAGTAAAAGTAACCACCTTTTGTTTTCCTGGGATACCCTATGAACAACATTACTTTTGACCTGCTTTCTAACTTATCAGGTTCCTTCGACAGTACGTGTGTCGAACAGCCCCATACTCTAAACTTGCACAAACTTGGTTTGCGACCAAGGAAGAGCTCAGAAGGCATCTTAGGAACTGATTTAGAAGGCACCACATTTAGCACGTAAGTTGCTGTCTCCAATGCGTAGCCCCAAAATGAAATTGGTAAGTTTGCATAACTCATCATTGATCTTACCATCTCTAGAAGAGTCCTATTTCTTCTTTCAGCTACACCGTTTTGCTGGGGAGTACCCGGTGCAGTCTACTGGGATGTAATCCCGTTTTCTGACAAATACTGCAGGAACTCATTACCGAGTTATTCGCTACCGCGGTCAGATTGCATTGACTTGATAGTTTTCCCGACCTTTTCTACCTCAGCCTTGAACTCTTTGAATTTCTCAAAGCATTCAGACTTGTAGCGAAGCAGGTAAACATATCCGTACCTTGAGTAATCGTCAATGAAAGTGACGAAGTACTCGTACCCTCCACGAGCCTGCGTGGACATCGGTCCACATAAGTCAGAATGAATCAATTCCAACACTTCCTCTGCTCGAGACTGACTAGCCTTGAAAGGCCTAGTTGACATCTTGCCCTCGATGCAGGATTCGCAGACTTGATAAGATACAACCCGGACTAAGTCCAATGTACCATCATCTGCAAGTCTTTGTATCCACTTCAAGCTGATGTTACCCAGTCTCAAGTGCCAGAGATATGTAAGATCCTCATCAGAAGAAGTAAGTTTTCTCTTTCTAGGATTATCAATTACGGATGAATTACATGCAATACTTAAGGACATATTTGAACGAAGTAACATTGAGAGTGTAAATCAAAATCCCATAACGGATAATATTATTATTACCAATGATAAAATCATAAACAACAAATATCCATAAAAGTTGATAAAATTTGTCCTGCTGATAAACCACGGCTCACAAATAAACTCTCCAATGTACTTAATTCATCAAAACATAAAGAAAAGAAAAATCCATGAAGCTCCATTATAAAACGTTGCCTTCATCCAGTTTGGTATCTTCTTGCCATCACTCACCAGCCTTGTCGGCAAGGTCCCCTGCAAAGTACAACAACATGATCAACAAGTCAGCGCTTACAGCTCTTGGAAGAGCAACGCCGCACTCTAATCATGCTTCAGTTATACATGCAAATGGCATACCCTGTCTAGCCTTGTGGGGCTGACAATCTTTCCTCCAATGTCCTTTCTTACCACACCTGAAAACACTTCTCCCTCGAAGTTTTCGCCATAGGCTTATTAATAGCTCCCACGTCCTTCGTAGTTACCTTTCCAGCCTTCTTCTTAATCGCTCTTTTCAGCTTCATACCTTTCGATACAGCAGAGTGATTACCAGAAGTAGCTAAGGCAACCTTATAAAGATTTATAACCGATTCCGCTGCCATCAAGTCATTGAGCAACTCATTAAGAGTATACTCCTTGTTCATGACAACAATCAGTCTGAAACTCTCAAAGGATTTGGGTAGAGAGTTAAGTATGATATAGACCTTAGCTTCAGTGTCGATACCTCCACTGTGCACAGTTAGCTCATCCATTAGGTGAGTCATGGAAACCACGTGCTCTCTCACTCGTTGTAATAGTCTACTTCCTCTTGCGAGGATTCAGTAGTGGGCACTTATAGGACAAAGTACTTGTAGAACGAACATATGTTCTTCTACAATCAGGAGGTATTCGAGATTGCGTTTCCATTCCAGGAAGTTTGGACCAGTTAGAGAATTTTGTGCGAGAATATTGATGACACTAGACATAGACATATCCGAAACAATAAAATCTTAAATAAGAACATACATGTAGAACTTCGAAAACAAATGCATTGAAAACCTTTTAATAAATCAAATACAAATGTTTTCCACTAATTTCCAAAGAGTTCCCACCGCAAGCTACACTCGTAGACGTTTACAATGTCACCCTCAACCAGAACTGCGGGTTTTAAGCCCCAATCCATTTAATTTCACTACCGTGTCAGGAAGCTTTTGACACTAGAAATTAATAATTAGTGAAAACCTTAGACCAAGCCATCTCTCAAGAACAGGGATGCAATTCTTGCATTATATTTTAAGATGCTTCTAAGCAATTAACTACAAATTTAACTCCGGCTAAAAGAGACAGTTTAGCATGGCATGTAACCATACCACACAGCCCTTAAAGCTTTTGTTATCTATAATTTAAATCAATCCTAGAATACTTGTGAAAGAGATCTACGCAAGCTACACTCGTAGATGTTTACGCAAAACCCTCCCACTATTCACATGATTTAAATTGTTTGTCTAGAAATCCCAACAATTGTACCCATGCACCTCTAGGAACTAGCAAGCTATACTCATAGATGTTTACTAGAACAAGAGATACACTTACAGCCTAGGACCGCTTTGTGGAGGTCTATTGATTTTAATTAAAATATCTGCTTAGTATTTTTCTTTTAAAAGGTTTCTTATATGCGCACACATAATTTCTTTATTATTATATTTTCCAAATTTTTGCATGTAATTAAACAAGCCCAAAAATTCCCAAAATATAATCCAACAAAAGAAATTAATCACATAAGCATGCTTGGAAAGCTGTAAATAATAAAAGCGATAAAACATGCTTTTCCTATTATCTACACATGCTTAACTGTGCACATAATAAATCACATATCATACGAGGACAATTAAGGCAAACAAAAATTCCTCTTGGCCCAAAAAAAAATAGGAAAAATAAAATCATATCTATTACAAATTTAATTTGAATTTATTTGGATAAGTCCAAATCTTATCAAATCTTCCAGGGCCTTCAAATCTTCAATCACCAAATCTTTTGGGATTTAGGCCTTTGTGATCTGATGATTTGCCCTAACCCTAATGCAAACCCTAGGGTTTACACAGAATTCGACAAAACACCAAAACCACAAGCCACCGCGACGGGACAGCAGCCGCCGACGACAGCACCACCGCCGCTGCCAGCGCCGCCGCGTGCTCACAACGCCGCGCACGCTCGCTCGTGCCTCGCGTGCGCAGGCCCCCGGCGCCGCTGCCGTCCGCCCGCAATGCGCTGCCGTGCGCGGCCCTGCGCCGCCGCCGCCTGCAGCCGCACGCGCGCGCGGCCGCCTACCGCCGCCCTTCGCCGGCTCCATTTTCGTTCATCGTTCTCGACCCGTCCAATTACAGATTTTAAAAAAAATAAAAATTCTATTCTATTACAAATTTCAAATCTATACTAATCACGGATTTTCTCGTGATTTTACAAAATTAATTCAGCCCTACACGGATAAACCACCGCTGGCTGAATTACACGGGTTGCCACGAGGAACAAAAACCATCCACGACATACATAAAATTCAAACATGCATAACGAATACATTATGAACAATAGAGCCATAAAACAGAACCTGGCTTTGATACCAATTGTCGGGTTTTACCGTGAAACGAATCACCAAAACCAAATGAACCAGACCGTTTATGCTTATTGTTCATAATCCATTCAAAAACCCTAAGCATGCTCTTATTGAATTTAATGCGTGGATAAAGAATTATTTACCTTAATTCCGTAGAGTCTGATCCGATCTTTTGCGTTTGAATTTCCAACTTTAATTCAACCACGCAATTCGATTTTATCTGCGGAAACAAAAATTAGAAATCTAATTTCTAGATAAAAATCGAAAACAAAAAGAGAAGAAAAGAGAAATCTGTTCTCCAGATTAGATCTTCAAGGCTGTGTCCCAATGCTGCTCAGATCTGCTACCGGTGAGGATTCCACAGATCTGTGTTGTAGACCGAAGCAGAAAAAACTTTCTTCTCCCCTCTATAGGCGCCGCCCACTCTCTCTCTGCCTCTAGGGTTTTACTGATTTGAATGTATTCAATAGTTGGCTAGGGTTTCCAGAGAGAATGGTCTATTTATAGACCCAGGGTTTCAACCCTAATGGGCTACTGGGCCTTTTTTCAGCATATTTATTTTGGGCCAGTCCTGGGACCTAATGCAAATAATAAAGTGGGCCTATAATTAATTAATTCCCATGTCCACAACCCAGGACATAATTAATTAATAAATTAATATTAATTCTTTTTCACCACAAAATTAATACTGACCTACCCCTTTATTACTATGTTATGAGAACGGGCTGCATTAATTGAGAATCCCAATATTTAAGGTTACCGGACATCCATTAATTAATTGGAGCTTCTGACAAGCTCTAACTACAATTAATTAACATCTTATTATTCCTGAGTAGTACCACTCAATCCTTATCACTCGTGCCTGAACTTAATTAGCCTGCAGGACTTTGGCACGATAAATGTCATTGAGCTCCTCAGGGAATGTCCCCATCCTATTACTCGGATATGGTTACCTAAACCCAGTCTCAGGCGGTACTACACGAACTACTGTTACCCAAGATGCGGATATACGAGCACGTTACTTAGGCTCTCCACCATGGCAAGTCAAAGCAACAGTCAACCCGTGCAAACCCCTGAACCTTCGTTAGGGTTTGGACTCAATCAATATAACGAGATCTTGTATTCGCTGATGTCAGACAGTTGAATACATCTCACTGCGGTCCATCAATACGCCACCCCTGCGTACCAGCATGTCAAGTAACCAAGACAGACTACTTATTTCGACAATGCCGCAACCATCCGGACAGACGTATCCTCATATGCTGTCTCGGCTGTGATCAGGTTTATGTCTTACTAGGTCAAGTGATCATACTGTCTTCTGCGATCTAAAACGCGCCGTATGATCGTCCCTATCGGTGAGACAAGAGGATACCATTGTTACATACATGTAAGATTGTTAACAGATAGGAAAAATAAATCGTCGTATACTCATTATAATAAATGCTTTCAGTATACAAAACCCATCAATCATCATCATCAGTAGATTCCGCCTCTTACTCATCTACGAAATCATCGGCTAATGAGAAGCTAGGACCACCCATTCGTGTTGATCGTTGTGACTGTGATTGAGGTGCCTGAAATTCGGACTAATTTTGCTTCAATTTGGTGACCACATATATAACTGGATCAATGCTTTTTCATATAGCATCCGCATTATATCTTCAACAGTCTTCAGTCCAGCCTTCACATGCCTCGAGCCCCCAGATATAATGCTCCTGTAAAACAAGCAGTAACTAGTAGTGAGGAGATCACAGTGCATGATCTCGTGAATCTCGGACAATATGGCATCGTAGGAGATTCGCTCACACCTCAAACATATCAATTGCTCGTCTCCGCCCATATACTCGAATCTGTCCCATGCACCACCATGACTAGGGGTGGGAATAGGCCAAGCTACCCGACAGGGGCCTACGACCTAGCCTACCACAGGCCTGGCCAATTTCGTAAATAGGCCAGACTTAGGCTATTTAAAAAGCCTATTTAGCTAAGCAGGCCTGGGCTCAGGCTCGAAAATAGGCCTACTAAGCCTAACAGGCCGGCCTTTGAAAATAATCATATATTATATAATCAATTAAATATATCTATTATCTAGAATTAACAATTTATTTATGATTTATGAATAATAAAATAAGTTAAATAAATCATTTGTCACTAAATAATATATTTATCTAATTTATTAAATGTATTTGCTATTGAAATAAAATAATATATTTATAACTTCAAAATAAAATATACATTATAAATTTTAAGTAGGCTCTCATAAGCTTTATACAGGCTAAAAATCAGGCATATTTCATTAAAAAGGCCAGACTTAGGCCTACAAAAAGGCCTACTATAGATAACAGGCCAGGCTCAGGCATCTTCAAGTTATAGCAGGCTCAGGCCTTCGGGACCAAAGCCCAGCCTAGCCCAGCCTATTCCCACCCCTAACCATGACGTATGATGAAACATTGATATGACATCTGCGATAAATGATACAAAAATATTAAATTAAATCTAGAGCATGAACCAGCAGACAATTCGAGATCTCGATATCAAAATCGAGATCTCGGAGTTACATTAAAAAAATGAGATCTCGTGACAAAATCGAGATCTCAAATTGATTTTGAGATCTCGACTTCAAAGTCGGGATTTCGAAATTGATTTGAGATCTCGATTTTGTCACTAGATCTCGATTTTGCTGGATTTTTCTCTAAGTTCTCTGCGTATTTTTTACGAAGAATAGTCCTAAAATCACTATATTTTCTAAAAAACTTAGATATACAAGTCGATTTTGAACGCATATCATCATAATAATGCAACAAACGAATTGAAAATGAGGAAAAACAGTTGAAATCAACATACCTACGATTTTTGGGTCTCAAAACTCTCTCAACTATCTTCGAAAAAATTTTGAATGCTTCCTCGTACAATAAAAGACAAAATTATTTGTAAAAGGTTTTAATAAATTTCCAACAACCAAGGGTTGTTGGAAATAAATGATAAAATAATTATTTCTGAAAATGGAAATAACTTTAATAAAGTTAATTTTGTCTTGTAGTCGAAAATAAAAAAGAGAAAAAGACAAAAGTATAAAGTGACTAGAAAACTTATGTTTTTATTCTTGTGGCTATAAAACATACACACTTATTCAAAGTGGCTAGTTATATGTATTTCCACTAATTAAAACAACTAAAAATAATAATTCGAAATAAATAATTAAAAAGGGGTGGAGTGGTAATTATCAATCCTATTCGTACACAAGATACAACCTCTCTCTCCCACAACAAAACAACAAACAATGGTAATCTTTTGTGTGTGTTTCTCGCTCTGAAGTATAGGCGGCCTGGGATATCGAGCCTCTAAAGAAAGAAGAAGAAGCAAAGACAAAAAAAGCAAAGGAAAGGAAGCAAGAGATGTAGCTGCTGCTGCTACTCTGCCTCTGTTTAACCAAACACTTTGAATACTCCTCCACTCTGCCCTAATTAATACACTCCCTTTTTTTTTTCTGCCCATCCATTCCTCCTCAAATTTAATTGGATAATTTCCAAATTTCAAGAATAAATTAACTTACTAAAAAAATATTGATATGCCATAATTCTAAAAGAGTATTTCCAAGAAACAAAGGTTTTGATATGCTCCTATTCATGATAGGGAGATCGACAAAGTGGTATTTTCAATTATTCAACCTTTTGCATTTGTCATTTTGCAGGTGAATAAATTTATTGTTACATGTACATTCTCTTGTAAATTTATAGGGACTGTTGAGATCCGATAAAAAATAAAATAAAATTTCTGATTATAAGACTAAATTATAAGTTATTGGATTGATTATATCAACCGTAGAGATAAAAATATTAATTATTAAAAATAAATATAAATATATAACAATTAAACAGAATATTTATTAAATATAACATATTAATTGAAAAGAGTAAGATTTAAGTGGAAATATTTTTTTCTAACCATTTTGATAAAGCACATATCAAAAATAACCATTTCTTATAACACATATAAAAAATACCCAAAAGTACAAAAGTTTACATGGGGAAGTGGGTTTTGCCAATTTTGATTCAATGATTGTTTACATGATACTGATTTGATTACTTAAAATAGATTTTGTAAATAAGATATTAGTTTCAGATATAAAAAAAATTGAAAAATCATATTATTTAATTTCAGTCGGTTCTGATTCCGGGTCGGTTTCTGTCTTATTCCGGTTAGATTCGTGAAACATACCAAGATCAATGGTAACCGACCGGATAAGACCCGATACCGACCCGGTTCGTAACTCGGTCGGTATCTGGTCTTATCCGGTCGGTTCCCCCTTTTTTTTTTAATAAATCAAATTCATAATTTTTCCTACCTTTTTGAGGCACTATGGTCCAATTATCCGACGTGAAAATTACATGACCATCGTTTATTTACATGCATTATTGTCCTATGTGCATTATTTTCCCAACTTTTTACATACAATATTGGTCAAATGAGCTCATAAAGTATACTGACATGAATAATGCATGCAAAAAAATTATCTTTTTGACTACATGAGTGGATAGAAATTTTGCGTACACTGCAATACATATGAGTAAATAGCCATTTACTGTATTTGACTACTCCAATCAATTCGTGAAAATAATTGAGATTGGTTTGTCTATA
>JAPKLW010000026.1:166560-191560 GCA_026898455.1 Plectranthus barbatus | reverse complement strand
TTTTTTTTTTTTTGCCATACAGAGACTACCAGAACAATCAAAAGGATTCTAGAAATAGGAATGGAAGAAAAATATGATATGCTAGATATGGATTAATTAGGATAAATATAGATGAGATATACATTGGATAGATAATGATAAATATATGGATAAATAAGGATGAGTATGATATGGATAATTATGGATGAAACAGATATGAATAAATATGGAGATATATGGATAGATATGAATGAGACAGATATGGCTATGGATATGGATAGATGAGATATATATGGATAGGTATTAAAAAAATAGATATGGATATATATAAATGAGATACATATGGATGGATATGATTATATATGAATAAGATATATATGGATAAATATTAGAAGATATGGATGAATAAGGATTGGATAGATATAGATAAATATGAATGTGATATATATGATATAAATGAGATATGGATAAATATTGATGATATAGTTATATAATAAGATGGAAAAATGAAAATAATAATTATGATAATTTAAAAAATAAAAATAAAATAAATAATTGAAAAAAAAAATAAAAATAACAAATAACAAATACTGACACAAAAAAATGAAGCGGACAAGACACAAAATTGAACCAAAAGGAAAATAAAAGAAAGACACGACCTGACTCTGGATACCAAAATGATACGATCCTCGTCGAAAAGGTTTAGATCACAACCCAGAATCGATGAACAAGACACGTAGACTGACACGACTTGAACAGATATAGTGGGAAATCCAACGCCTATGACTCGACCCTTAGAGAACCGTCGGCAAGAACGCGAACGAGCCCCTACGACTCAAAAAGCAACTTGAATTAGTGAGCTTTCAGAATAATTGAGGAGACAATCTCACACATTTTATTAAAAATTGAAAACTGAATTACAATGAAAATTTGAAGCCCTGTTTATAATAGAAAATCAAATCTCTAAACCTTATTTAACTAGGAAAATAAATCTGAAAACCATATCAAATCTATCAAGATATATAACAAATATATCTTTATATCTTTATTATAAAATAAATCTAAATCTTAACAAATCTATAAATCAAATCAAATCAAATTAAAACTAAATCAAATCTTATCAAGATATATCAAATCTTTTATCATATCTTCAACAAATCTTCTAGAAATATCTTGATAAATAGACAAATTCTCAGATGAGACGGTCTCATCATTTTTATTGTGAGACAAATTTAATGAAATGATGTGTTTCTTTATTGCAAATGATGTCTGACCATTTTTATTGTGAAACGAATTTAATGAAATGATGTATTTCTTTATTGCAGATGATGTATTTCTTTGTTGCACATAATGTATTTTTTAAAAATGAAATGATGTATTTAACTTATTGAAATGATGTATTAAGGTCCATCTCACAATAAAAAAATATTGAGACCATCTCTCAGGAGACAAACTCTGATAAATATTGTCAACTGGATCTCCATCATATATATATATATATATATATATATATATATATATATGATTGTGGGGGTGCATTCTAGGCTGAACTCATATTCCTGAATGAACTATGAACTTTCATTGTTGTGTGCGTAATTGATCATTATTGTATGTATAATATCTCATTACAGTATCATATACACTACAATGATCAATTACACACACAACAATGAAGTATCATAATTAAGTACTATAATGAACTATCATATAAACTTCGATGATCAATTAAACACATAACAATGAAAAGTTCATAGTTCATTCACAACATTTAGTTCGGATTTGAACACAACTCTATGATTGTGTGTATATATATGATCAACAACTCCCAATAATATATAATATATGAACATAACAATTAATAATAAATATAATTTTATACAAATAGCAATAAACTCTCAACAATAAACATAATAATCCACTTCTAAATCACATATCAAGTTGAGAAATCAAATTCAAAATCATATATCAAGTTCAAGAAAATATAAAAAAAATTGGACATTCGAGATCGGCGAGCACTCGTGAATCTCAAAAATGCGTATTTTGAGATCAACAAGTTCTCGTCGATCTCAAAATATTCGAGATCGACGAGAAAATTGGGGATCTCGCCAGCCACCGATGGGTTTTCAAACCTCAACATTAAATTTCACTAATATATACATTAAATCGAAACAATGAACATATATATTCATCTATTAACACATAATCCATGAGGAAACCATAAAAATATGATTTTACAAAAATAATAAAAAATTTGAGGAAAAGAAAAGGAAAAAATCAAGAGAATTAGGTTATGAACGGACGTGTTCTTGTCGTTCAGACATTGTGTAGACGTGCGAGTATTTTTTTTCTCACTTTCGCGCCCGCATAAATGGAGTTTTTGAACTCCCAAGACTATATTTATCAACAACCGGCCCAACCACCCACCCTTTTGTCAAGTTTATCAATGACCGCTCAACCACCCAACCACACACTATATATATATATATATATATATATAAAATTATTTTATTGAAATTTATTTAATTTTTTTAATAAAAATAAAATAATTAATTTAAAACATATATAACTTATAAAAGCGATTATTAAAATAAAATTGACATAGATTACATAAAAAACATAACTACTAAGAAATAAAATTACATTGCATAAAACAACACAAATTGTAGATTATTAATAATACTACAAACAAAAATATATTTTAAAGAATAGTATGTATAATACTATTTAAATTTTGATAGAGAATTGTATATATCTTAGAGAATAATATATTTCCGTAGAGAAAATAATAATAATCCCATTGCTACAAAATAATAAAATTAGAGAATAATATATTTCGTATATATATAATATCACAACTTTGGTAGAGAATAGTATATATATATATATATATAGGGGAGTGATCATATGAGAACCAACTTTACCATGTGAAAATAAGAACCAATCTCAGCCATCCAAAATATGAAATTAACAGCTCAGATTTAATTTCGTCCGCATTTCATTATTGTTTGTATTGACTTGCATTATTGTAAAATGAAGGGTAATTTTGTACTTACATGAATTCAATCTTTTTAGAATCTTAATTTCAATCTCGCGATCCTTCTTTCCTTTGTGGTTTGCGATTTACGATCTTCATTCCTCCTGTGATTATATATTTTTTTCACTCATTCTCTCTGTGAAATCTGCTCGCCATCATCCGGATTTGTTATTGTTTGCGATCATCATCGTCTGCGTTCGTCATCGTCTGTGTTCGTCATCGTCGTCGGCAAGTTATGGATCCTTTGAAAGGTAAAAATTTATATATTTCATCTGTTATGTAATAAAAGCAGTTGTTTTCTGATATGTGTTCGATCATTAGTTATCAAATTATGGTGATAGAATCGAAGTTTCATTGTATAGTTTATTGCTGATTTGTTTGCAGATATTGAATTATGTTTCGCAGATTATTGTTTTCTGTTTAGTGTTTTCACTCTTAATTGTTTAATTTGAAGATGTGCATTATATATCGCTATGGATTGCATTATATATTTGTAGTACTTATGTTATATCTGAAAGAGTGATTATTAGTTTACGTACTTTCAAATTTGTTTTATAACTGCATTATATAATGCATTATGTATTGTTATGAATTGCATTATATATTTGTAGTACTTAGGTTATATTTGAAAGAGTGATTATTAGTTTATATGTGCATTATATAATGTTATGGCTTGCATTATTATTTTGTAATAGTTGCATATGTGAGTCAGTTATAATTAGTTTATGGAGGTTCTGTTCCGTTATGAGAATTCATTATATAGTGTAAATACATGCATTATATAGTTATGAATCTTGCATTATATGTTATAAGTTTCAAATTTAATTCATGATTTTTTCTGTACAGATTCGTTTGTTTCAAAGTGTGATAACATAACATTCAAGCAGATGCAGAAGATAGCTGATGTGGTGTGCCTTGTTGTTAATGGTGAGATTGTTGAGATCTTGGAGGTTCACCATCTCTCACAAACTAAGCATCCCTTGGCCAAAGTCTTCCTTGACCTCAACTAGTTCTTTACATCATCTCCGTATAAGATTGAGAGCTAGCTATGTTGAGATTGATGATTGAGGAGGTTGTGTCCCTTGTTTGTTCCACAATGGATTGTATTGCTATTATTATATTGTATTGTTATTTTTCAAACCTCATTCTTGCAACTTGTGATGTTTCTAGAAGAGGTTCGATGAGTGATTGTAACTTGTTTTTAATTCAGATTTAATTACAACTTTATTCGCAATCCACAATTTACGTTGTTTTTGGACATTCATTTTTAATTAATTAAAGAAGAAAAATCACATTGAATTTATTTTAACATATTTTTTAAGGTCAACATATAATGTTATATAATGATAACATTTGTAGTATATAATGATAGTCCATAAACTATATAATGCAGGTCTGTTTTGTTTGATGAAACCCACTGCTTTGAAAATATTTGTGTATTCGTGTGAAATTAGAGGGATAATATATAATGATAGTATCTTTTCTATATAATGATAGTTTGTGAACTCTATAATGCATGTACGTTGTATATGTATTAAGAAAGGGCGAATTTTAATTATAAGCGAAAAGACTAAATTGCCCAATAGTGCAAGTTTTTGGGGAAAAAATGCCCGCGTTTTTTTATTAGATCTGGATCGTTGATTGAGCAAGATCTACGGCCGAGATTGGTTCTTATTTCTTATGGTAACAGTGGTTCTCACTGGATCACATCCCTATATATATATATATATATATATAAATTTAAAATTAAAAAATATATATATCAATATTAGACTCTATTTGTAGAGAATAAAAAATTATAAATTTTGGTATATATATTTTTTTTTTTTTATTTAATTATTTAAAAAATATAACAATTATTGTAATATATTAAAAAAAATTAAGTGGTCAATAGAATAGTGACATGTATCATTATTTGATTGGTTCATGATTAAAAAATAAAAAAGAATTGTATGTGGGACCCACACATTTGTGTGATCTCACTAGATCTCTGGTAAGAAATACTTATGTGACGCATATGTGACAGAAGACCTATGACACAATGGTTGTTGTTATTTGTGGTCTAATGGTTGACAATGGTGGAAAATAGGCGCCATGCGTGGTCGAGAGAGAAGAGAGAGAAAAGGATTTACTGGAGTAGATTGGGAAGTTATGGGGTAATAAATCCAAACAATATTAAATTGAAAAATTAATTTATTTTTCCAATCATTAAAAGTAGCTATAAAATTTATATTTTTAAAATTGTAGCTTTTAAACTTATTAAAACTAGTTATATAAATTTTGGGCTTCACATAAATAGTACATTGTAAATCTTTAATATGACACATTACGGTATATAAAAGATTATTTAAAATTATTTTTTTCAAGATGTAGTGATGAAAGTGATTTGTTTATAACAAAAAAAAAATCTTGTGTTTGTGATACCACACTCTTGTTATAGTAGTGAAAACGACTTACTAGCTTATGATTAAAAGGATGAGTTCAATAGACTATGAGAATATTTGGATGTATAAATTTTCAATTAATGTTATCTTTTTAAAAACATTATTTTAACATAATGAGTTGTAGTTATATAAAATCTTATCTAATAGAAAGAGTTAATATATTTACGATTTTACTTAAAAACCCTTAAGAGCTGAGAAAAGTACTATCTTAATCCTAAGTCTTAGCCATGTGGTCAACAATATTGGTAGATAGATTTGTTCTCATATTAACGTACCATAAATCCATAATGATTAAAAAAAATCACACACATGTATGTGTATACATATGGAGTCAATATGATGTTAAAAATAGTAAAGTATTAAATTAAAGTGAATTTAATATATAGGATTGATAAAGATTTACGATTGAATTTATTAATTTTAAAAGCATTTTGTAGATACCAAAAAAACACAAGCATGCTTTTATCGATTGAATTAAATAATTGCTTTATTAGCACCGGCAAAGAGGATTCTATTGAACTAAAAAAATTTCACCTTTTCAAATATTTATGTTAGGAGATTTTTTAGAATTTTCCATATTTTCATTATTGTGTTTTGGTGGATTTTGTGAAAATCATTTTAGAAAGCTTGAGTATAGTTGAAAATATAAAGTCTTGAATAGGATTAATAAAGAGTTGTAAGTTAAAGTTAATATGAAAACTAGACAGTTCAATCAGTCTAGATTGAGTAAAAGACTCAACAGACTAAGGTTCACGTCGAACGCACAAGTCTGGGAATATAAGAGTCTGGTTGATAAGTTTGGCTTTCGCCAAGTATGGGTCTAACTAGTATGGTTCACTCGGTACAACAAACTTGTCAGCATAGGACCAAGCATACACTGTTAAATGGCGTCACCAGCATGGACTTGCAAGTATAACGACATCAGCATAGACTTCATAGTCTAGGTCCCAGCACAAAGATACAAGAAGAATTGGTTGAGGAACGTACTGACGAAGTACAATCTTTAAGAATTGGAGATTCCTTAAATTCTGCAAGCACGAAACTCTAAATTTCGATACCTAGGACATTAAGTTGGAGACTCCTCAAACTGATAAATATTGTCGTTCTGACATAAAGGCGAGCGTCACTGTCGCTGTCAGAAATAGTGAAAGTAGTACAAAATTTCTTGAAAAGCACCATCTACCCGCCTAATGCAGCAGTCAACAGAGACATCCGATCGGACATCTTCCAATTTATCTCTAACGGGAATTTATTTCAAACCTTCTACCTCACGGCTATAAATACCAAAGGATCTTCGACAAAAGAAGGTTACAAGCAACGAACTAACAACGTACGAATTTACGAACTCACAACGAATTCTTGAAGTTAAGACTTTACGAGAACCAAAGTCAAGCAAGCTTAAAAAGCTAAAGTTCCGACTTTCGAAGCTATTAAGCTTTTTCGTGTGTCACATTAGTGAACACGAGACTCAGAGTCTTAGTGTTCTCAAGTTATTTCTTGGTAGTCTTTCTCTCCAAGAAAGACTACAACAGTCAAATACGTCTTGTACTCTGACTCTTTCGAACAATCTTCCGCCAAGGAGAAAGTTCAAGGGGGAACTATAAACACCCTATTCCAGCGACGAAGAGGTAGAGTGTGCGCCCACACTCTAAGGAGCTTCGAAGCGAAGAACCAAGCAAGGACCAGGCGAGTGCGCTTGTGGATCGAAGGACGGGGTAATCTTCAGCAAGCAATAGATCGTAGGAGCACCTGTAAAAGTTCTAAGCTTAATGGATTACCAGACTTAGGTGTGAAGAGCAGACGTATGACATTTTGGTACGAACCACTATATATTTTTTTGTCATTTATTGCTTTCTTTTACTTTCAGTATACTTTCTTTTAAAACTTAACACTCAAGTGTTGTAGTATACTTCGAATACTAACCTAAAGCATGCTTGACCCTAAATACCTGATCTAAAGATTTGACAAACCAAGCCGACACATCACCATCAGCTTGAATAAGTGCAAGTATTCCGAATTAAGCAAATCTATTTTCCATGTGCACATTAAGTATACTCTGATAAACCGAGACCAACAATTCAATTTTTAGTAAGCTATATACTTAATTCAAAGTAAGTGCTATTTAATTTAGACATAAACCAATATCAATTATAAATATCGATCATCTTTTATGTCGAAATATTTTATTTTATAAAACAATGTATCTCTTTAAATTTCATATATATACATATATATATATAAAAGTTATTTATATATATAATTTATGAATATGTTATTTATAAGTTTTTAGTTCATTCACATAAAATAATTTTTATCTAACCCATCTTTTATATATATATATATATATATATATAGGGTAGTGATCAGGTGAGAATAGGAGTTACTATGAGAAATAAGAATAAATCTCGCGCGTCCATCTCATCAAATCGACGAACAGGATTCATTCTCAGCATATTGAAAAATGCGGCATTTTTGCCCCAATATCGTGCAGTTTTAGTCTTTAAAGGCTAAAACTGTAAAAATACTCAAACACAAACAGCAACCTGCATTTTAAGCCCGATTTACTTCATTTTTAGCCCGATTTACTTCATTTTTAAATAAATACGAATTAAAAAAAATTAAACATCTTCTTCTTCAAAGCAACAACACGAGCGTAGTCTCTATAAAACTCAATACCAACATCAACAGTTCTTAAAACTATGCCCTTAAAATGCTTCATCTTATTAACACACTTTGGAATAAATGAACATGTAAGATACAAAAATGTACAAAGTTAACACTAAAGATGCACAATATAATAGAAAAAAATGAACGTCGATCTGAATAAAACAAATTTTTTTAAACTGTATTCATGCATAATTAACAACGTCGGGACCGAACACGAATGCGAAATCCAGAAACAAAGAAAAAAAATCTGATCGACAAAAGAAATATAAATCAATTTAAACAAAGAAGGAATAAATGAACATGTAAGATACAAAAATGCACAAAGTTAACACTAAAGATGCACAATATAATAGAAAAAATGAACGTCGATCTGAGTAAAACTAATTTTTTTAAACTATATTCATGCATAATTAACAACGTCGAGACCGAATACGAATGCGAAATCAAGAAACAAAGAAAAAAAATATGATCGACAAAAGAAATATAAATCAATTCGAACAAAGAAGGAAGAAGAAATCAAATCGCGCGAAGAAAGGAATAAAAAATCTAATGAGATACTATTTCAGATTTAAAAAAAAGCTAAAATTACAAAAATAACCTTAATTTTGCAAAACTGCAGGATAATCGAGGAAAACTGCACACGGAGTAAAATAGATCATGATCGTTGAAAACACAAAATCAAAGGCTAATATTTATTCTTATTTCTCATACTAAAAACTATTCTCATATGATCACTACTCTATATATATATATATATATATATATATAGATAGATAGATAGATAGAAAGAGAGAGAGAGAGTGTTATGATAAAATGCTAAAATTAAAGTTTTTGTTAAATCGGAAGAATCTTAGCCATTGGATTGTTAGCATCAATGGTTGAGATTAAAACATCAAAGATTAAAAAATTAAGCATAATTTTCGTTCGTGCTTAATTGCTTTATAAATCATACTTGATTCGATTAAACATGATTTATAAAGCAAAAAAACATAAAATATGGAAAAATATGAGATGGACTCCCTGTATATATATATATATATATATATATATATTGTGAATTGAAGTGATTGCTGACACAAATAACTAACAGAAAATAAAGAACACAATAATTTATAGTGGTTCGAGCTATGCTCTACGTCCACTCTTCAAGCCTCACGGTGATGATTTTATTATGGTGGAGAGAATACAAAGTATTGAATAATTACAATTGGTGGGGAGCAGGGGTATTTATAGGGAGATATTCCTAAACACATAAGGAATATAAAATCTAGAAATGGTAAGATATATCTAATTCTAAATCTATTTCAATTAGATTTATTCCTATCCAAATCCTATACTGATAAGGATAAATCTTGTCCAAAGAAGGAAACAAGATATACACCATATCTTTTCCATATCTATCCAACTCGATCAGTTCCTCGAGTTATATTGAGACTACTCCAACAATTCTCCACCTTAGGCTCAATATCACCTCGGCTAAGCACCTCCTTTTTAGTTCGACTTCAACAGTTTGATTAGTTCCAAACAGTACTCAAATTTAGTACTTGGAACTGGCTTCATAATCATATCCGCAGGATTATCGAGGGTATTGACCTTGTGCAGCTTGACCTCACCAGCTGCCACCACATCTCTAATAAAATGGAACTTCACATCAATGTGCTTAGTTCTCTCATGATGAACATCATTCTTCGCCAACTGCAAAGCACCTTGATTATCACAGGAAACCTTCATCTTTCCTTGATCAATCCCAAGTTCATTCAAAAACCCGAGCAACTACAGACCTTCCTTAATCGCTTCGGTCAAGGCAATGTACTCTGCCTCCATCAAAGATAAGGCAACTACCCTCTGCAGACTTGCTCTCCATCTAATCGCAGTTCCATACGATGTGAACACAAAACCCGTCAACGACGTCCTCGTATCCATACATCCTACATAATTCGAGTCTACGAACCCTTTGACTGGGAGCCTTGAGCTCGAACCATCATCCTCAAAGACTAGACTCTTCCCAACTGTTTCTCGAACATACCCGAGGACCCACTTTAGAGCTACCCAATGCTCTTTCCTAGGTTCGGCCATGAACCTACTGACCATGCTGAGAGCATGAGCAAGATCCGGTCTCGTACAGACCATAGTATACATCAACGAACTGACAATGCTTGCATAAGGAACACCTCACATAAGCTCATGTTCCTCCTCGTCGAGTTTTCCAGCAGCACTCAATTTGAAATGAGCTGCTAACAGAGTGAGCACAAACTTTACATCTTTCATTCCATGCTTCTCAAGAACTTTCATCAAGTATCCCTCTTGAGATAATGTGAGTCTTCTCCGAGCTCTGTCTCGAACTATATCCATACCCAAGATCCTTCGAGTACAACCGAGATCCTTCATCTCAAACTCTTGACTCAAAGCTTCCTTCAGTTCGGCTATCTCTTGCTTATCTCGACTCGCTATCAGCATATCATCTACGTACAACAGTAGATAAATTTGAGTCTCCTTATTTTCACCTCAAAAATACACACATAGGTCGTTTTTGCATCAAACAAAGTCCCGTTGAACCATAAACTTGTCGAACCGCCTATTCCACGGCCTTGGAGACTGCTTCAATCCATACAATGACTTCTTGAGAAGACACAACTTCTCCCCACTACCAGCTTCCTCGAAGCCCTCAGACTGCGTCATAAGGATCATTTCCTCCAGCTCTCCGTACAGAAATGCGGTCTTCAAATCCAGTTGCTCCAACTCCATGTCGTACCAAGCAACTAACGACAATATCAACCTTATAGACCTTTGTTTCACCACTGAGGCAAACACCTCGCCATAATCCACACCTTTCTGTTGCGTGAAGCCTCGAGCAACTAGTCTAGCCTTGAATCTAACCCCAGAAACCTCTTGTTTCTTCTTGAAGATCCACTTACATCTAACTATCGATTGCTTACCCCCGGCTTATCCACCAACTCACAGGTGTTATTCTTCTTCAAGGAGTCGATCTCCTCCTTCATGGCATCGAGCCACTTGAGCCTCTCCTTATAACTTATGGCCTCAGTATAGATCTTTTGCTGAGTCTCATCCAACTCTACCTCTTCCGCCATAATGAAGGCATATGCTACTACATCATCATATCCGAAACGAGTGGGAGGTCTTATCTGCCTTCATTCCCTATCTCTCATGAGATTATAATCTTGAAGCGCACCTGACCCTCAAACCACCTCGATCTCACCATCCACCTGAGGTGCACTCTTTGACCCACTTGTCGGCTCCACCTGATTCTCATCAACTAATCTATTTCCTTCGACTTGTCAGACTATTCCTCCGAAGCACCACCTTGTTTCTCAAGAATGTTTTCTCGTTCCTCGGCCCTTTTATCCAGATCTCCTACCAGCTCCTCCTTGAACGCCACATCCCTACTAATGATGCACTTTCGTATATCCGGTTCGAGACACCACAACTTGTACCACTTCACACCTTCGGGGTACCCAATGAATATGCATTTCAATGGCCTCCTCCCAAGTTTATCTTCTTTGATGTTCGCATAAGCCAAGCAACCAAAAGCTCTAAGGTAGCTAAAATCCGGAGGATGACCAGACCATATTTCTTCCGGTGTCTTGAAACCTAGTGCAGTCGAGGGGCACCGGTTGATCAAATAAGCTGCATTAGTCACTGCTTCTGCCCAGAACGACTTGGGTAACTTTGCACTGAACAGCATGCACCTCGTTCTCTCCAGCTACGTCCAATTGTACCTCTCCACCAATCCATTCTGCTGTGGTGTTCCTGCCTCTCAAACTCCTTCGAGTAATATTCAAGGCCATTGTTAGTCCGCAGCCTCTTCACCTTCCTTCGAGTCTGATTTTTTACTAGCACTTTCCACTTCTTGAAGGTCCCTAAAGCATCACTCTTATTCTTCAAAAAGTAGACCCGCACCTTCCTTGAGTGATCATCAATGAGGCTCATGAAGTACTTCGCTCCTCCATTCGAATTGACCCTTGAAGGTCCCCATAGATTTGAGTGGGTGTAGTCCAGAGTTCCTCGAGCTCTCTATCGACCTACTTCGAACTTTACCCGATGAGATTTACCATAGACGCAATTTTCACAGAAATCTAACTCTCTAATATTATCCCCGAGCAACAGATCTTGCTTCGATAACTCATGTAGCCTCCTCTCACTAACGTGACTGAGTCGCCTGTGCCAGAGTACTGACTTATCAACCGTCATTATCGAAGCCACCCCAATCATCGTGCTCCGCATCAGAGTGTATATTCCATTCCTTCGAGCTCCTTTCATCAAGATCAGGGATCCTTTGCACACCTTCAAAGTCCCAGCTTCCACCTTGATTCTGTAACCCAGTTCGTCAAGCATCCCCAAAGAGATCAAGTTTCTCTTAAGCACCGGAACATACCTTACACCTCAAAGTACCCTTTTGGTATTATCGTGCATCTTAATCCTCACTAAACCCATTCCAACCACCTTGCATGGTCTATTGTTACCCAAAAGAACACTCGAGTTCTCTTGCTCCTCGAACCCTTCGAGCCATGACTTATTGGGTGTCATG
Source organism: Plectranthus barbatus (assembly GCA_026898455.1). Lineage (NCBI taxonomy): Eukaryota > Viridiplantae > Streptophyta > Magnoliopsida > Lamiales > Lamiaceae > Plectranthus > Plectranthus barbatus. The sequence goes on along the minus strand of JAPKLW010000026.1, from coordinate 178,890 downwards.
TGGAATTGACAACCTGAATCCAATATCCATTCCCTCTCTGAGTGCTCATTCGAAATTACCAATACCTCTCTAGAGTCATATTCCTGCTCAGCAATAGCTACATCCGCCTATTGCTTATGCTCCTTCTTCGTCTGCCTCTCTGCACAATCTCTTTTGATATGTTCCTTTTTTTGGCAGAGGAAGCACTTGGCCTTTGGCTGTGATCCTGGATTTGGCCTCGACCTCGACCTTGAATTTCCCTTGTGGAAATTCCTCATCGCCGGTCTTCCTCGAGCCACTCTAGCCACCAAGCCTTCTCCGTGAGAGTTCTCCCGCTCCTTGTTCTTCTCATTTAACTCCTTCAAACTTAGAGCAGACTGAACCTCATCCATGGTCAATGACTCTCTTCCATACATTAAGGCTTCCTTGAAATTCGAATAACTCTTTGGCAGGGCACTCAACAACATCAATGCCTGATCTTCATCACCTATCGCCACATCGATATTTGCCAAATCGAGGATCAACTTATTGAACTCGTCGAGCAGCTCATTGATCGTGATGGATTATATACTGAAAGCATTGTGATTGGTATATTATGTACAAGGTCGATTGGATAATATACTGGGAATCATAAATGTTGTATGTTCATCTCCTGTCTGAATTAACAAACATGTGTCGCAAATGCAATTATCCTCTTATCTCGTCGATAGGGAGATCATACGGTGTGTAGAAGATCACTGAAGATCGTATGGATCATTTGACCAAGCGAAATATAAATAGTTATCACAGCTGAGACAGTTCCAGGATAAACTGTCGGTGTAGGCTGCAGCATACGCAGTAATAAGCATCTTATCTTGGATGGCTTGGTATGCTGGTGTGGGGCACACATTGATAAGGACCTAAGTCGAGATCGATTCTTTTATCTGACATTAAAAGAATCTAGACTCTATGGCTTGACGCCTAAATGAAGGTACAGAAGTATATACAGATTGTGTATTACTTTGAGTTGCAAAGAAAGGCTCTAGTTGAGCTTGTATATCTGTATCTTGGGTAATAGCAGTTTGTGTATGACTGTCTGGTACTGGAACTAGGTAACCACATCCAGTATAGGATGGTGACATTCCCTGAACAGCTCAAAAGATTCGTTATGCTAAGTCCTGCAGGCTGATTAAGTTCAAGTATAAGTGAAAAGGTTTGAGTGGATTGATTCAGGAATATAAGATGTAAATTAATTAAATAGCTTGTCAGAGCTTAAATTAATTAACGAATGTCTGTAACCTTAAATGTGGGGATATACTGAGCCCATGCAACCCGTACCTCAAAACGTCGTAGCAAATATGTAGGACAGTATTGATTCTTTGGTGGAATGAATCAATATTAATTAATTAGTTATATTCTGGGTTGAATATGGGAATTAATTAATTGATAGGCCTTATTTGCTATTTGCATTTTGGTCCCTGGTCTGGCCCATGAAACTCAAGCCCAATAGGAGTCCAGTAATTTCCTATAAATAGGCCTCAGTTCCTCAGATCTCAACACACCACAAGATCATAAGTTGCACACAGCAAACCAGAATTTGGGAGCTGTGGTGATCGACTAAGATCTAAGAACGTGGAGGAAATTCTGCTTCTCAACCGGGCAAGGGATCTGATAGAGAATCTTCACCGGATTTTCAGATCGAGTTGGGATACAAATCAGAAGATCAAATCAGGAGGATTTTTCTTCTTCTCTCTCTCCTCTTTATTTTTGAAAATAACTTTATTATTTTCATAGATTTATTTCCTCAATCTGTTAGGAAATTAAATCTTTGTGCGTGGGAAGGATCAAAGGGCATCTCCGCGCACGCGTTCTTCAGAGTTCATCGATCCAGGTATTCCGCATAAACCTTCTCATGCATAATAATATAGGAGCATGCTAGGATTGTTCATAGGCATAGCAATTTATTTTGATATTCCAATTAACGATCCTTGGCAAACGGACTTCGTGATTCAGTTCACGAATCCCTTCAATTGGTATCAGAGCCATGTTAATTAATTGGCTCTATCGGAAAAATAATATTGCCTATGATCATGCATGATTATTATTATTGATTGCATGCAATGGATGGTTTTTTGATTGATTGTATGTTTTTCGTCCTCGTGGTTCTCGGGTTAATACGCCCTTTTATATGGATTCGTTTTTCACCCACGAGATAAATCTGTGGTTGGATTTAGATTTTTTAGATTGTAATTAGGTTTATTCAATGTAATCTTTTATTTAAAAATTAAATCTGTAAAACAGAAAACGAAGAACGCGAAGAACACGAAGAACAAAGAACACGAAGAATGAAGGGTCGCACGATGCGTGACAGCGCCGGCACGGCGCGAACGCCATGCACGGCGAACAGATGCGGCGGGGCACAGCAAGCCACGGCGGCACCGCAGCCGCGCGCAAAACCCAAGGGTTTCAGCGCGCGCGGCGCGCGCACGCACGCAGGCGGAACGGCTACGCAGCCCAGGCCGGCCAGGGCTGGTGCAGTGGCTCCGGGCGAGGTCGACGGCGCGAGGGAGGCCGGGGAAGATGGCCGGGACAGAGGCGCGCACGCGACGCGGCGGAACCCTAGGTTCCGCGCGCGCGCGCAGTAGGCTTGCGCGACCCTGCGCGCGCGACGGCGGTGCATCTCCCCCCTCGGTCGACATCGGCAGGCGGAGCAGGTGGTGGCGGTGGTGGCTCGGGTGGCCGGCGACGCGAGCTGGGCGGCGACGGGCTGGGCGTGCGACCGGAACGCGAGAAAAACCCTAGGGTTTTTCGCGTGGTTCGTGCGAGCCCGGTTTCATCCTTGCGCAATTTCGGCGAGTCACGGAGGCCGACGGTGGAGAAGAAGAGTGAACGGCAGTTCGGGCGACGGTCAGGGCAAGCTGGGGCGGCGGCATGCGAAACGGGCAACGGCCGGAGGAGGCGGATCGTGGGCTACAACCATGCATATACGTGCATGGCTGTTGCGTGACTCCGAGAGCCCTCACGGCGGCGGTGAGTCACCAGCGGCGGTGGTTCGCCGGTGGTGGCTCGTCGGGCTAAGTTCTAGCGGACTATTGGGCATGCAATGTGTGCCTAAGTCCGCGATTTGGTTAATTGGCCCAGTTGTCCAATTTTTCGATAAATCAAATCTTGGAGGCCCAAATTCGGAAAATAAATTCAGATCTCAGTCCAAGTAGTGGGAGCCCAGTCGAAGATCTGTATTGTTAATTCCAACTTGTAATAGTTAGAATTAATTTTTGTTTCGTATCATGGGGCCACGAGGACATTTTTTATTTGCTTTATTATTTGTCTTCGCATGATATATGTGTTTAATTTAATTGCGCAGCATACAAGCATGTTGTAGATAATAGAGCACGTTTACTGCTTTTATTTACAGCTTTAAAGCATGCTATGTGATTTATTTTATGTAATTAATTATAACTATAAATTCGGGGTTCATGCCATACATGATAGAATTTTAGCAATGTTATAATTATGGCTACATAAAATAATCTGTGCAATTGAACCTTATGAACTAAAAAATTTCTAAGCTCATAATTTAGTAAAACCTCCACAAAGCGATCCTTTATTGGAAGTGGGTAATTTATTAGGTAAACGTCTACATGTATAGCTTACTTAATTTATTATTCATAAGTTCTAATAGATTGGATTTCTTAAAACAAACATTTATTTCATGTGAGAAGTGGGAGTTCATGCGTAAACGTCTACATGTGTAGCTTGCGTATTGAATTTTCATAAGTTCTCTAGGGATTGAATTAAATGAGACAACCTTATTATAGGGATCGGGTGTGTTCTAATAGATCCTTATATGGGAGGGTTGGTTTTGGTGGTAAGCTAGCTTAGATGTTATCGAGAGTATAACTCATTTGTGATGTCCCTGCTCAGTAGGATAATATGGTCTTAAGTTAGTCTCCAATTATTAATTCCATTTGTCTAAGGAATCCGGGCATGGATTGGAATTAAAGGACTAGAATTGAAAGATGCAGTCTGGTTAAGTGTTTTGTTGTAAACGTCCACATGTGTGGCTTGCAATAGTAATACTTAGGCAAATTGGAGGAAACATTAATATTGCTTTATCATAAGGTTTCAATATTTAATTTTTTCAATAGTTTGCGACTATGTTTTAATTTCTGTTTTTAATTTATTGTTTTCAGACATATCTATTGCTCACGTTGTCAACCTCTTAATAACAAACCCTTTAACTGGTCCGAATTTTCCTGAGTGGAAGTTATGCTTCATGGAAATACTCTGCACTGCAAAACATGCCCATATTCTTTACATGGACCCTCTAACTCCTAAGTATTGGAACTGTACTGGTTATGAGCGAGAGTTCTATGACAGATGGGTAGCTTCTGATGGGTTTGCCCGCAAACTCATCATGAAGAGTCTGTCTAGAGAATTAAAGCTCAAGTACAAGAAGTTCGGATCTACTGTTGAGATATGGAGGGACCTTGTGAAGTTTTATGGGAAGGTGAGACGAACTGTTAGTTACAATCTTGTAGAGGACCTAATCTGCAAGAGGTTGACTGATGGGAGTTCGTTACTTCTGCACTTTATCAGTATGATGAGAATTATGAGAAAGTACAGAATGAGAGGTGGACAAGTAAGTAAGCGGGCAGAAATATAGATTGTCCTGCACTCTCTTTCTGATTCTTATGATGATTTCATCAAGTCCCTCGGTACCAAGCGCGAGTTTACTCTTCCTGAGTTACTCTTAGCCTTGATGCGAGAGGATTCTAATCTTAGGGCATTAGAATTTGCTTCAACTTTGTCATCTTTTGACAAGACAGTTGCTGAAGCAAAGGAAATGCTTAAAAGGTTAGATGAAGCTGATTTGGCAGAAGATGTCATCAGGCCATGCAAACGCAAGCGAAGTGAAGTAGATTGTCTAGTGCCTAGCACGGGTAGACAAGGTTCGTCATGTGCATTTATAATGGAAACATGTTTAGCATCGGTTTCTACCCATTCTTGGGTAGTGGATACTGGAGCTACTGATCATGTTTGTTATACTTTGCAGGGGTTCAGGCCAACACGGCAGCTGAGGCATGACGAGATTACCATCTCAATGGGCCAGAGAACGAGTCTCAGCAGTAGCCATTGGAGATTTTACTTTATGCTTTGAAAACAATGTTCTGATTTTGAGAGATGTTTTATATGTGCCAGTTTTTCGGCGGAACTTAATTTCAGTTTCCAAGTTATTTTGTGATGGATATTCAGTTATTTTTGATAGTGGAGTTTATATCATTGGTAATAACGGTGTTATCTGTCATGGCAAACTGATTGACTCTCTCTATATCATTGATTGTATGCATAAATCTTCCGTGAATGTTGCAAACTCATCCAATAATAATAATCATTTAAAGAGAAAATTTTCTTCCGATGAGGATCAAACATATCTCTGGCACTTGAGACTAGGTCACATCAATCTAAAGAGGATTAAAAGATTAGCATGCGATGGGCTCTTGGATTCTTTTCAAGTGGTACCGCATCAAATCTGTGAGTCCTGTATAGAAGGAAAGATGACGACCAAGCCTTTTAAGGCAAGTCAGTCTCGAGCAGAGAATGTGTTAGAATTGATCCACTCTGACTGATGTGGACCAATGTCTACGCAAGCTCGTGGAGGTTATGAGTATTTCTCCACATTCATTGACGATTACTCAAGATTCGGATATGTCTATTTGCTTCGCCATAAGTCTGAATGCTTTGAGAAATTCAAAGAGTTTAGGACTGAGGTAGAAAAGAAGCTAGGTAAGACTATCAAGACACTACGATCAGATCGTGGTGGAGAATACCTCAGTAACGAGTTCTTGCAGTACTTGTCAGATAACGGGATTACATCCCAGTGGACTGCACCAGGAACCCCTCAACAAAATGGTGTAGCGGAAAGAAGAAATATAACTCTCTTGGAAATGGTCAGGTCGATGATGAGTTATGCAAGCTTGCCGATTTCGTTTTGGGGATATGCCTTGGAGACAGCGGCCTATTTGCTTAACCTGGTACCTTCTAAATCAGTTCCTAAAACACCTGTGGAACTCTGGTATGGGCGAAAGCCAAGTTTGAACAGAGTGAGGGTTTGGGGTTTTCCGGCATATGTGTTGACAAAGGAACCTGATAAGTTAGAAAGTAGGCGTAAGCTGATGTTGTTTGTAGGGTATCCCAGGCAAACGAAAGGTGGTTACTTCTATTGTCCTGAGAATCAGAAAGTCGTTGTCAGTACCAACGCGAGATTCTTGGAGGACGAATATGTAAGAAACCACAAATCCAAGAGTGAAATTGTCCTCCACAAGCTTGAGGACAAAGAAGCAATTCCATCAGGAAAGCCCAGTGTAATGGTAAATCCACCTACAACAGGTGAGGCTATACCAACACTGCCACTAATCCAAGGTATGGGACCAACGCGTACTGTGCCAACTACTGACACGGTCCAGATGCCTCGTCGCAGTGGGAGGGTTGTCCACCAACCCAAAAGGTACATGTTCGTGGGAGAGTCTTCTGACTTGATCCCGAAAAACGGAGTAGACGATACCAATCCCTGGAAATATAACGAGGCGGTATCTGATAAAGATGCAGACAAATGGTTGATCGCCATGGATTCTGAAATAGAATCTATTACGGCTATGGATGTATACCAGAAAACCGATTTGCCAGATGGATGTCGAGCCATAGGGTGCAAATGGGTATACAAAAGAAAGAAAGGAGCGAATGGTGAAATTACAGCTTTCAAAGCAAGGCTGGTGGCAAAGGGTTATAGTCAGAAAGAAGGTGTAGACTATGACGAGACCTTCTCACCGTTAGCCATTCTTAAGTCCATTCGTATACTCCTAGCCATAGCAGCACATAAGGACCTAGAAATCTGGCAGATGGATGTCAAAACCGCGTTTCTAAACGGGTACCTTGAAGAAGGTAAGGACATCTATATGCAACAGCCAGAAGGTTATGTGCAGAAAGGCGAAGAACATTTGGTCTGGACGCTAAGGAAGTCGCTGTATGGACTTAAACAAGCTTCACGGTCATGGAATCTGCGTTTTGATGAAGTGATTAAATCCTATGGATTTTCACAATGCTCAAACGAGAGTTGCGTGTACCGTCTATGTGTCAGCGGAAGCTTGGTGTTCCTTGCACTTTATGTAGATGATATTCTCCTATTTGGCGACAATGTGGAAGTATTGTCGGGCATAAAGGGGTGGTTATCTGAGCAGTTTCATATGAAGGACCTTGGGGAGGCAGGATACATCCTAGGGGTAAAAGTATTGCGGGAGCGCAATAAAAGGATGTTGACCTTGTCTCAAGGATCATATGTGGATACTGTGATTGCCCGTTTTAGCATGCAAACTGCCAAGAAAGGTCTGTTACCCTTCAGACATGGCATATATCTTTCTAAGGATCAGTATCCGGTGACACAAAGGGAGATAGATGAAATGAGGAACGTGCCGTATGCATCGGCCGTGGGGAGCCTCATGTTTGCAATGCTATGTATGAGGCCAGATATCTGCTTTGCTGTAGGCATGGTAGCGAGATACCAGTCTAACCCTGGACAGGCGCATTGGACCGCGGTAAAGCACATACTAAAATACCTGAAAAGGACTAGAGACTACTGTCTCGTCTATCAGTGTGAGGAGTTGTGCCCTGTGGGTTATACTGATTCGGATTTCAAGGCAGACCGAGACGAAAAGAAGTCCACCTCTGGCTATGTGTTTACATTTGGAGGTGCGGCCATATCATGGAGGAGTGCAAAGCAGAAGTGCATTGCGGACTCCACCATGGAAGCAGAGTATGTGGCAGCTTCTGAAGCTTCGAAAGAAGCGGTATGGTTTCGAAACTTCCTTCTGGAGTTGGACGTGATTCCTAAGCTGCCCAAGTCAATCACGATATACTGTGATAATTCGGGAGCTGTGGCTAATTCAAAGGAACCACGAACTCACAGAGCAACAAAACATATTAAAAGGAAGTATCATATTATACGAGAAATCGTAGCAAGGGGTGAGGTGCTAGTAGAGAGGATTGATACAAGAAATAATCTAGTGGATCCATTCACAAAGGCTCTGCCTCAGAAGGTCTACGAGATGCATGTACGTAACCTTGGGCTGAGGGCAAAGCTATCCACGTGGAATGTTTGATGTAATAGCTAGATTAGTTTAGACGCGTTATACTCTGGAAAGCACCTGTATAATGCTTTGAGTATAAGTGGGAGATTGATGGATTTATATAATGAAAGCATTATGATTGGTATATTATGTACAAGGTCGATTGGTTAATATAATGGGAATCATAAATGTTGTATGTTCATCTCCTGTCTGAATTAACAAACATGTGTCACAAATGCAATTATCCTCTTTTCTCGTCGATAGGGAGATCATACGGTGTGTAGAAGATCACGGAAGATCGTATGGATCGTTTGACCTAGCGAGATATAAATAGTTATCACAGCTAAGACACTTCCAGGATAAACTGTCGGTGTAGGCTGCAGCATACGCAGTAATAAGCATCTTATCTTGGATGGCTTGGTATGCTGGTGTGGGGCACAAATTGATAAGGACCTAAGTCGAGATCGATTATTTTATCTGACATTAAAAGAATCTAGATCTCTATAGCTTGACGAGATCCTAAGCCTAAATGAAGGTACAGAAGTATATGCAGATTGTGTATTACTTTGAGTTGCAGTGAAAGGCTCTAGTTGAGCTTGTATATATGTATCTTGGGTAATAGCAGTTTGTGAATGACTTTCTGGTACTGGAACTAGGTAAACACATCCAGTATAGGATGGTGACATTCCCTGAACAGCTCAAAAGGTTCGTTATGCTAAGTCCTGCAGGCTGATTAAGTTCAAGCATAAGTGAAAAGGTTTGAGTGGATTGATTCAGGAATATAAGATATAAATTAATTAAATAGCTTGTCAGAGCTTAAATTAATTAACGAATGTCTGTAACCTTAAATGTGGGGATATACCGAGCCCATGCAACCCGTACCTCAAAACGTGGTAGCAAATAGGTAGGACAGTATTGATTCTCTGGTGGAATGAATCAATATTAATTAATTAATTATATTTTGGGTTGAATATGGGAATTAATTAATTGATAGACCTTATTTGCTATTTGCATTTTGGTCCCTGGTCTGGCCCATGAAACTCAAGCCCAATAGGAGTCCAGTAATTTCCTATAAATAGGCCTCAGTTCCTCAGATCTCAACACACCACAAGATCATAAGTTGCACACAGCAAACCAGAATTTGGGAGCTGTGGTGATCGACTAAGATCTGAGAACGAGGAGGAAATTCTGCTTCTCAACCGGGCAAGGGATCTGATAGAGAATCTTCACCGAATTTTTAGATCGAGTTGGGATACAGATCAGAAGATCAAATCAGGAGGATTTTTCTTCTTCTCTCTCTCCTCTTTATTTTAGAAAATAACTTTATTATTTTCATAGATTTATTTCCTCAATCTGTTAGGAAATTAAATCTTTGTGCGTGGGGAAGGATCAAAGGGCATCTCCGCGCACGCGTTCTTCAGAGTTCATCGATCCAGGTATTCCGCATAAACCTTCTCATGCATAATAATATAGGAGCATGCTAGGATTGTTCATAGGCATAGCAATTTATTTTGATATTCCAATTAACGATCCTTGGCAAACGGTCTTCGTGATTCAGTTCACGAATCCCTTCAGATCGATATTCCCTCTTGCATCTTAAATGAATACAACTATTGTTAAAGATAGAGCCGATTTGCTGGGACTTCTTCATATACAAGGATTCCAGTTTGGTCCATACTTCCTCTGTCGTTTTATCCTTCGACACCTTCCTCAACACCCTGTCTCCGAGACTCAGAATCAGCGCACTATGCACCTTCGCTAGTGTATCTCTCTTTTGTTGCTCCATCATCGTGTCGGGTTACCCAGCCTCTCCCTTCAAGGAACCGTGAAAGCCTTGTTGTACAAACAACGCTTGCATCTTCAACTTCTACAAACCGAAATCATTCGATCCCGTGAAGCGCTCAACCTCGAACTTGGCTGAACCCATCACAATCTTTCCTCCTCCACGTTCACCGCACCAATTTGTTGTGAATTGAAGTGATTGCAGACACAAATAACTAATAGAAAATAAGGAACAAAATAATTTATAGTGGTTCGAGCTATGTTCTACGTCCACTCTTCAAGCCTCACGGTGATGATTTTATTGTGGTGAAGAGAATACAAAGTATTGAACAATTACAATTGGTGGGGAGCATGGGTATTTATAGGGAGATATTCCTAAACACATAAGGAATATTAAATCTAGGTACAGTAAGATATATCTAAATCTAAATCTATCTCAATTAGAATTAGTCCTATCCAAATCCTATACTGATAAGGATAAATCTTGTCCAAAGAAGGAAACAAGATATACACCATATCTTTTCCATATCTATCTAACTCGATCAGTTCCTCGAGTTATATTGAGACTACTCCAATAATATATATATAGGTTAGATCATATGAGAATAGATGTTAATGTAAGCAATGAAAATAAATCTCAGCCATTGATTGCACAAGATTTGCGGCCATGTTTTAATGATTTTCATTTTCATTTTATCCTCTATGTATATATTTAAAGGTATCATTTTTATTTAACTTGTTTTAATTATGGTATCTCCCTCAAATAAATGATTTTCTTCTTTTGGTTTCCTGCTTTCACGCGATTTGGATCTGTAATTCCTTTTCTTTTCGATTTTCCATGATATTTCGATTACCTTGTTGAATAAGTTTTGATATTTCTCAATATATATCAATTCATCTTTGTGTTCGTTTTATCCTCATTAATTCATATATATGATTTTGCCGATCGGATTCTGGATTTGATTGATTCTTAAGGTAAGATTCGAAATTTTTGTGCTTTCTACGTTTACGTTTCTTTCTGGTTTTTTAATTTGATATCATATGTGTTCCAGTTGTTTGATATTTTTGGATGATATTTGTTGATTATGGTTTCACGAGACTATTTCTTATATATTGTTATGAGAATTTTTATTTCAAATAGTTTTTGAAGTGTTTCGTTTTTACTTTTTTAATTATTCATCTGTAGTGTTGTGTTATTCATTATTTGGTATTACAACTTCATTTTTAGTAAACTCCGATTATTCTTTTTTATTACTTTTATTGATTTCATTTTTAGTAACATGGTGTTCATTTTATTTGTTCTCAGGTTTATTTATACCAGAATGTGTTGATACGTTGAAGCCTTACAAAGGGAGAAATTTAGACTATTAGATGAATTTTATAAACCATTTGGATGACTCAATTGCTAACTATAACAATTCGTCAATGAAAAAGAATGTGTTTGAAGATGATTATGTTGCATTAGTTCCTCAAACTATCAAAGTTTTACTTTCATATGTGGTCAAAGCTGAAGGGAGCGACAGTAAGTTAATTCCAAAGAAAGAGAAAGTTGTTAGGTTGTTAATTAAACCTATGAACATGTGTGCAAAACCTAAGTGAAGATTAAAAAACAATCTAACATCATAATGGATAATATAATATCTAAAATGAATATCTCAGTGATATAATGAGCCATACGAGCGATACAATGATCGTTAAAGGAAGTATAACTTCAAATAACAAATGTTGCTTTGATACAATGAAGTATAGAATAGATACAATGAACACAACTGAAGTTTGTTCATTGTTCGTAAAGATTATGTTGCCCTTTGATAAAGTAAAATGAGGATAAAATGCCGCATTTTGTTGAAGCTTTTATGTAATCTTGATCGTTGATGTTGTCAAATCTACAAACTATATTTATTCTCATTTCTCACGATAAGTGTTATTCTCACCAGATCAACCCCATATATATATATATATATATATAGGGAGCGGATCCAGTGAGAAAACTCTTAACGTGAGAAAGTGAGAAAGATGCTTGATTGCATTCACGACATTGCTTGATTGTATTCAGGTCGTTGCTTGATTGCAATGTTGCTTGATTGTGCTTTAGTTGTTGCTTGATTATTTTGTTGCTTGATTGCATTTTAATTGTTGCTTGATTCAATATCAACCATTGATTTTTTTAGATCTGATGGACATGATTCATTCTTTTTTCTCACATGGGAATTTTTTTTACATGATCTCTCCTTTAATATCATATATATATATATATATATATATATATATATATATATATATCCTTCACTTTCAAAAATTAACTATCCATATTAAATCTTGAGAGAGAAATTCAAAATACCCATTTACCCCTATTGACATTTCAAAAATACCCAATTCTTATAACTCATATCCAAAATACCCAAAAGTACAAGAATCTATTAAAACAGTGTGTCAGTGGTACTTTTTCAAACAACAATGAATATAT
>JAPKLW010000026.1:41118-146560 GCA_026898455.1 Plectranthus barbatus | reverse complement strand
ATATATATATATATATATATATATATATATATATATATATATATATAAATGTGAGTTGGGGACAGATTATTTGTAGTGAGTTTTCAAAAGAAAATAGGAAAGTGTGGCATGGACACTTTTGGTAAATAAAGATCCATACAATAGTTCTGCAAATTATTATTTACTCTTTGCTTTACTATACTTGGATTCTGATACGTCTCAAAAATTTTACATTCGAGATGTTCAATGTTGGATGAATATGAAGATATTACTTTTCAATTTTTATCACTATTTACATAACTGTCTTTATAATTATTGAGGGTCTCTAAAAATTCATCTTTTATATCCCTCCGTCCCATTATAATTGTCATGTTTCTTTTCGGCACGGAATTAAGAGTTGTGAGTGTACAATGAGCTAGTGAGATTAATATTTTATTGTTGAGTGTGAAAAAGTTGTCATTTTTGGAAATGTGACAATTTGGTTGGGACGCCCAATGTTGTAAGTATGACAATTCAAGTGGGACGGAGGGAGTATATATATATATATATATATATATATATATATATAAGGAGTGGATCTCATGCTAAAAGTTGTTTGTACTAAATAGGAATGAATCTACACCATTCATCTAAAAAAATCAATGGTTGAGATTAAAACATTTTTTCCAGATTTTATGCTTCTTTGCTTTATAAATCATTCTTAATTGAATTAAGCATGATTCGTAAAGCAATTAAACACGAACGAGAATTATGCTTAATTTTTTAATCTTTGATGCTTTAATCTCAACCATTGATGCTATCAATCCAATGGCTGAGATTCATTCCTTTTTAGTAGAAACTTTAATTTTAGCACTTGAGTGGATCTCTCTGTGTGTGTGTATATATATATATCTATGTATATATATATATATATATATATATATAGTTGTATTCAAATCTGAACTATATGTACTGAATGAACAATGACCATATATCCAGCCATTCATCTTAAATTTTGGACGCTCCATAATGTGCCACGTGTCATTTTTAATTAATTTTATATTATTTAAAGGGTAATATTGTTAACATATATTTATATAAAACTGTAAGTTATGGAAATCCCTATATTCATTCGATTTACATGTTTTGAATATATTTTTATTTTTGGTTTCTGTATCATATCTAATCAATGCATAATTAACATCCCAAATTTTATTTTCATTCACGTTCAACCTCATCAAAACCTTCATACACGATCGCTCAAATACTCTCCCCGTCGATCACAAAATAGATTGGTGTTTCCTGTGGCCTGATTCCGGTGTCCACCCCCAGCGCCGCTCTCCATCGCTCATATTCGCGACTTCTTTCAGGGCTCTCAGATCTCGCTCACCCATTTACCCCACCTCCGCTTCCGCAAGCCGCAGTACGTGGGGTGTTTGTCGTCAGCATGGGAGGCGGCGCCGCTGCTACCTTTTTGGCTTTGCGTGATTGAAGAGTTGGAGGCGGAGCAAGTGGTGGCGGCGGTGGAGAATGGTTGGTGTGGAGGCTGTAATATCCCGAGTTTTATTAAGCGACTTTTAGCTTAATTAATTATTAAATAAAGGGGATTATTTATTTTTGCCCTTAAATTGTTCGTTACTCAATTTTCGATACCCGTTGTTGCATGCATGTCCGTTTCATGCAAACAAAATTCCCATGAGTACATTCTAAGAAACCCTAAGCAACCATGCAGATGAACTTTACGTAGAAAACCCGTGCGCGATGAACTAGGGTTTTTAGTGTGTTTTGGGTACGTTAAAATCAACAACTTGCACCCGAGAGCTCCGTTTCTTTCACCGAGCTAGGGTATACTTGGAATTGATTTATAAAATTTATAGAAATAATTGGAATGAGATTCCAAGACCCGTGGGATATTTTATGATTTTTCGAACTATTAAGTTCGGGGTGAAAACGGAGAAATTCCAAAAATTGTGGAATTGAACCCACGGGTAGGATTCGTGATTTAGTGCATTTCCATGGATGTCCATTTTCTAAATTAGACAATGCATGTCAAATTAAGAAGCAACGAAGGTCGAATAACGGGGTTATTGCATGTAATAACGAATCCGGAGTCGCGACGAGTGGGAACGTGCCACGTGGCACTCCCCATCACCCCCCATACCTCCCACGTGCCTTTAATGATTGTGGGTTGTGTATTGCAGCGCAAACATGCTGTTCAGATCAGAAAAGAAGCAGCAGCTCACTCCATTTCCCTCACACCGCACCCCGTAGAGCGGCTTCCAACTCACCATCTTCCTCGCATTTTTCCAATCAACCGAGTGAGATTCAGGCAGCAATTTCTGAAGACAAAACAAAGATCGTGCTTCAGGCTTTCCATAGAATCTGGAAGAAGCCGATTTGGTTAAGGATCACGAGAGTTACAACTCAATCTACAGGGCTTGTTGGTAAGCAATTCTGAAACCGTAACCTCCGTTAGAACTTCATGTAAATGACGATGGACCTGTGAATAACCTACATATTATTGTTCCTTGTGATGGTAGGAAGCTTTTGGTAGTATTTATTCGCCACCCCCGCCGACCGATCGCCGGAAAAGTCGTCTGCAACGTTCAAGAAGGTAGGGTTTTCCATGCCTTCTTCTTCATCTGCTGCAGCTCCTTGTTTTCATTGTTTCGTTGGTTGTGTTGCATCTCATTTAGTTCCTAGTGTTGTATAGAGGGTGGGGGTGCATCGGGAGTCCTTGGTTTGGCCGAAAATGGCCGGAGAAAATGGCCGCGTCTGTGCAGATTCGCGATAGCTGCTGCTGTCGACACCAGCGTCGATCAACGCAGCAGTTGCGTCGATCAACGCAGCCGCCGTCGATCGACAGGGCTGGCGTCGATCGACAGAGCTGCCATCGATCGACGTGGCTGGCGTCGATCAACGCGGACACGGCTGCAACCCTGTTTTCGCGTTTCTTTGCCTGTTTTTGATCCAATTCGATTTATTTTTGATGTATGATTATTTTTATCGATTCTAAGGCTTATCATGCATGAATATATGCAATTTAAACTGATTTTGGACGTTGTGAACCGACTATAATAAATCATGCAAGTACTATTACGTGTTGGAATGTTTGATTCATTTTCAAACTCAGAAATGGATGATTATCTAGCCATGGGTTGTTTTTCTGAAAATGAGAAAGGTTTGATAAGTTCATGCATATCCGATATACAGGCAATGCATGTTCGGTAGCTAGAATTATGTTTGTCTCGTCGTAAAGTCAGTCTATCTTAGAACCTGAATTCTGCGAAGACATCAGCTGGGGCGCTGATTTTTACTGTGTATATAATCCACCCAATTTGTTGTATCTCCTGTGTTGTCAATTGAAGGAAACACAGGGTGACCGGAGAGCTTTTCAATCACAAATCCACTTGCGCCGTATCTGTAAGCATTTGAGGTGGGGACGATTTTATTCCTATTTTCTCTTGATTTTGGGCTATAAGCCCCACTTCTTGAAAAGTATGCAAATTGATTTGATTTTAATTGATTGTCTATGCCAAAATGTTTTGATTTCATATCTGTTCCTCTGGTCAACCGTCGTTGACCAGGGAGATTTGGTTTAACGAGGATAGATCTAGGTTTCGTAGGAACCCTGCGCCAAGACTCTTAAACCCTGGGGGCATCTATCCTCCTTTGTCTCGAGCTAAGCTCAGACTTGGTCACTCAATGGAGTATTGATACCTTCGGAGAAATAAGGAGAGACACACGCTGTGTCTTAAATCGATTTTGGTCTCAATGCTGCGGGTTCTGAGACCAGTGCACTAAATGATGACAGTGGGCTGAATGGTTCTTCATTCCCAACTGCTCATCGTGACTTGGAAGTTGGACAACTTCCGGTCACACAAAGTTAAAACAGATATGTCTTCTTTTGTGAGAAAAACTGTACAGTGCAAAATGTTTTGAAATGAAACACGGGCAAATGCTTTATAAAACCCCGTGGTTTATTTGTGTGTGGCATAGCATTCATATTTAATCAGGTATCTTTGTTTTTGGGACATGTCCTCACGGGGTACGTTGTACTCAGCCCCTGTGCATTATTTCTAAAATGTGCAGGTTAGTGGCAGCGATGCGGATGCAGCGGTGTCGAGGGCAGGATTATCCCAATAAGAACTTTGATCCTGAGACATACATCTTCATATGCATGTCTCCACTGCGTAACTCTCCGTTGCATGAAACTCTGAATTTATTTCCTTCCCAGTTGTAATAATTATCTGAGAAACTAAACTCCTTGCTCTTTTGTTATCATTCGTACTCTGAGGTTGCGAGGTTTGTTTGCCTCGTTACAAACATTGTTATCTCAGTCATGTATGTTGAACCGTTTGGGTGTGAACCCTTGTTTCCGTTTGATTATCTAAATCTTTCGCTGTTTAAATCACCCAACCCACTGTAGCGCGCCCTAAGTTTGGGATGGCAAACAGGGGGCGTTACAGAGGCAGACTGTCGAGGATGATATTTTGTTCCATAAAGAAATTAAGTTTGTCTCGTAAGGCTGGCGATAAATATAAGGTTTTATTTTTACGGATTCAACATGTTGTAGTACGTCTTTCAGGTCTTCATTTCGTACACGCCCTTCGCCGCCTTGAACATCGCGAAGTCCGCCGTCTTCGACGAGTACTCGAAGTAGGGGTACGGGTTCATCATTATTTTCTTGAAGTTCATCATTATTTCAGATTTGTAACCGCAGATTGCTTGTTAATTGTTTATTTATTTTCTACATTGTGTTTAGTTAATATGTGGTATGTTGTTGATATTATCATTGTTACTTGTATTCAATATCATTTTATCGAAATTGTCGGTTTAATCTTAATTGATTTTTAATACACCTTTAAGATCATTATTATCTTTATTAAATATAATTGCACGTTGTTGGCATTATCATTGTTACTTGTATTCAATATCATTTTATCAAAATTTGTCAGATTAATCTCAATTGATTTTTAATACACATCTAAGATCATTGTTATTCTTATTCAATATCATTGTACGAATAATTAAAGCTAATAGATTAGTGGAAGTTGAAACTGCACCTGACAAATCTGCTTACAATGACATACAAAGCCATAAACAATGATAACGGTTTACTTAAGATGATGGAATAAATTGTGGTTTTTTTGGTAACCGCACCCAAAAAATATGCAACATGATCTTATTTCTCTTTCCAATTTATATGATAATAATGGTAAAAATTGTGGGATTTGATTTGGTAACGGATTCCGAAAAATCAGCATGCAGAGTTAATTCCATTTCAATTTTTTACCGTTTAGGACTATTTTGCCATTTCAATGATAGAAGAAGCTATCAACAATGATAAATGGCAAAAGAAAATCTGGAACGTCTATTTTCGAAATCAAGGGCTGGATTTTGGTCTCTGTTCATTCATGACACATGTTCAGCCTTGAATGCACCCCTATATATTGAAGATCCTCAAATCCCCATGTTTAATTAGTGTAAGATTTGATAGAATCTTATTTTCCACACAATAAAATAGAGGTTTTACGTACAAATTTATAGGAGTGAAAGCTATCTAACAAAAACAAAGAGAAAATCTAGGAAATATATATATATATATATATATATATAACACCCCCCTCAAGCAAAGTCGTGGACGAAGTGGAAAGGCGAAGCTTGGAACGCAAATACTTGAAACTTTGCGTGGCGGACTCTTTGTAAACATATCAGCGAGCTACTCTTGTGATGACACAAATTTGGTGATCAATCGATTTGATTCAACTAGTTCACGAACAAAGTGATAGTCGATATCGATGTGTTTTGCCCGTTCATGAGACACTAGATTCTGAGTGAGGAATGATCGCTAAATATTAAGTGGTAACTTAGCAACTACTAATAATATAGCGGCAAATAAATTATCGAACCCAGATGAGTGAAATTGCGAAAACCTTATGTATTAAAATGCAGTTTCTCGAAATATTGTTTAGGGGAAATCAAATTCTGGGATTTTTTTTTAAATTAAAAACAAAACAACTTGCAATTAAAACTAAAACTGAAAATTAAAGGGATTTTGAGAATCAAATATGGAAAAACACAGATTCCAGGGTTTGCTACCTATCATGCCTCACATGTAATGACAAATAAATCTAGAACAATTTAATTCCTAATCATAGTGGAACATTAGAAAATTATTATGAATATCTTGGTCAGATAATCCATAAAGTAGATTAATTAATTTTCTCTATCCTTTCGGTCTTAAAAATGATCTAATTAACTCCAGAAAACTAAAGATTTATTCCTACAATCTATTTCCTTCTCTACAGACAAGAAATTGAATTATATTATAAAATCCTTTTTCCATTAAAATTATTACTTCTTAAGTCTCTAATTATTAACTAACCTATCTAAATAAGTGACCAACAAATTAAGATTGAGAAACAAGCCCAATATTTCATAAACTTTGAAAGGAAAGGAAAATTAATTTAATTAGTCAAACGATGAAGACAGATAGTTTTCAAAACCCTAGAATCTGATTAGAAGTTTAGTTACATAGAGTCATGACAAAGATCATCAAGAAAAGATAAACCTGATATAGCAATGCATAACATAAACGAGTGTAGAAATTGATGCCAGATTTCTATAGTAATTGCTCAAAAGATTCAACTCCAAAATAAAAGATGAATTGTTGTTGTGAACTCTCCAACTTGAACCCTAAAAGATGGCATAAGTCAAAAATTCCAAAATACAAGTCTTTTTATAATAGTGGTGGATGTATCCTACAAAATCTAGGATTAGATATGTGTATATCTTCAATTTGGAGCAAAATCTGAAATATCCGGTTGACATCGACCGACGTGTATCTTCGCTTTGATCCTCACTTTGATCTGACTCCTATCACTGTAGGCATATGGGCATTGATCGACGCGGGAGTCAAACTTCGACCCAGCATCCAGCCTTGCCTCTATTGACTTTTGGTCCTCGTGTTGACCAAAGCAGCCCTACATCGGTCAAAACCGAGGCATGTGCGAAGTATCCTTTTCCAAGCTTAACCAATTTTCAACCAAAACCTGCAAAACACACCACCACATGTGTAACAAGTGCTAAAACCTTTTATGCATGACAAAACAAATAAAATGCATCAAAAGCAAGTAAAATAACCTAAAAACTAATTGATAAGTTAGTGAAAATACGAACTTATCAACTCTCTCAAACTTAAACTATTGATTGTCCTAGATCAATTCACAGACAAGAAATCAAATCACATGCAAATACAAGTGTGCAATGCCTCAAAAGTTCCTTTGATATCCAAGTAACACTCATCCACATAAATAACACAATCCATATACAATTCAAACCATCAAATTGTCGAAGAGAAACCTCACGAGGTAAACTGTTTGCACTTATCACTCAAGTGTTTATGGATACATGTCTTATCTCAAATCAAGGCAATAGCTCACACTTACCATAGGTTTGACAAATTTGTCATCTCTCCATTGCTAAATAGTGTAGTTTTTCAAGGAATCAAATAGGTCTTAAGTGTGTTGTAACGTGGCTTACCTAAAATGGTGGGGTATTTTTGGCTAAGTGACTCAAGATTTGTCAATGCTCCATTACCGCCAATCACACTGCAACTACATCAACTCATTATTATTTCTCAATCACTTTCTCTCTTTCTCTTTTTTTTTTCTAGGGTCCCTCAATTTTTTTCTTCAAAGTTTTCTTCATTTCCCATCACAACATTTATTTCGTGAACTTATATATTTTTCTATTTATGAATTTGTGTTCACTTTTTCTTTTTGTACTAGAGTTTGCCCTAATTTTCATTTAACCCCAAAATCCACATCATCCAACCATATACTCCTCATGCTTTTCAACCGTTCTATTGTCAAAGGAAAATATTAAAGGCTCAAATGGGCTACGAGTGAAGATA
The DNA here is from genome assembly GCA_026898455.1 of Plectranthus barbatus. Lineage (NCBI taxonomy): Eukaryota > Viridiplantae > Streptophyta > Magnoliopsida > Lamiales > Lamiaceae > Plectranthus > Plectranthus barbatus. The sequence goes on along the minus strand of JAPKLW010000026.1, from coordinate 138,684 downwards.
ATTTAAGGTTAGTGTATGGGGAATGGGCTGTGAAAGAACATGCCTGTAATCATTTTCACCCTATCACTACACTTATGCAACAACAAGAGAGAAACTTGTCAAATTCTAGAAGGTTATTGCTAAAGACCTTGTCCCACATCAAAGGAATAATAAGGTTAAAAAATTCTCACTCGGGTTCACATTTTGTTTCTCTTCAACAATTATCTAATGCAAACAGTCCATCATGCACAATTCATGCATCAGAGAGCAGCTAATCAAGCAAGTTACTCCTATCATTGGCTACTCGATCTCATAGATTTTCATTCCATATCCACAAAAAATCAATCATCAATCAACTATTTTTATTCTAAGGAGGACGAGTCATATTCTTAAACCAAAATCATCAAAAAGTTTCGATTGCCCTAAGTCCAAAGCTCATAAAAAACGACTAAACTACTAGACTAATGATAATATGCAGCAATTCGGAAAATGGATTCTACCTAAAATGCATCAATAGAAAACAACAAATAAATAAAACAAGTAAAAACATTTCCATTTTCCATCGTCCTCATCCCCCAAACTTGTTTCACTCGAAGAAGTGGAAAAGTTTGAAAGTTAGACAGGAAAAGAAAAATGGTACCTCAAGACAGTTTGGCCGGGCCCGGGTCATCATCTAATCTCCATCTCCTCCGCCTCCGGTAGATGGTCATGGGCTCAATGTAGAGGTAGATCTCATCCATCCGCCCAGTCAATTGCTACAGCTGCGCATCTACCGACTCCCGATGAGCTGCACTGACCGTGCGCTCCTCCTCAAATGATGTGCGCACTCCCTCAATGGATGTGTGCATCTCCTCAAAGGATGTACGTTGCTGCTCCATGAACGTGTACTGCTGCTCCATAAAGGTGCGCTGCTTCTTGGCTAACTGTTGTTGCATGAAAGAAATGTACTGAGCCCAGTCCGGCTCAGCGGAGCCCGAACTCTCTCCTCCAAAGAATGAGGTCCCCTGATCCTCAGTGGTATCCCTCATCTTGTCATCAGCCGCTGTGGTGCCGTGCTTCCTATCACCCTGCTGTTAGAGCTATCGCAGAAGCCGCTCCTCTCTATCCTTCTCGAGAGTCAGAACTGTAGGGATTCGTGAACTGAATCACGAAGTCCGTTTGCCAAGGATCGTTAATTGGAATATCAAAATAAATTGCTATGTCTATGAACAATCCTAGCATGCTCCTATATTATTATGCATAAGAAGGTTATGCGGAATACCTGGATTGATGAACGATGAAGAACGCGTGCGCGGAGATGCCCTTTGATCTTTCCCACGCACCAAGATTTAATTTCCTAATAGATTGAGGAAATTAATCTAAAGAAAATAATGAATTATTTTCGAAAATAATGAGGAGAGAGAGAAGAAGAAATCCTCCTGATCTGATCTTCTGATCTGTTTCCCAGCTCGATCTGAAAACCTGGTGAAGGTTCTCTATCAGATCCCTTGCCCGGTTGAGAACCAGAATTTCCTCCTCGTATCTGAGACCCTGTCGATCACCACAGCTCCCAATGCTCTGGTTTGCTGTGTGCAACTTGTGATCTTATGAGGTGTAGGTGTATTGAGGTCTGAGGGACTGAGGCCTATTTATAAGAAATTCTAGGATTCTATTGGGCTTGAGTTATTATGGGCCAGACCAGGGACCAGAATGCAAATAGCAAATAAGGCCTATCAATTAATTAATTCCCATATTCAACCCAGAATATAATTAATTAATTAATATTGATTCATGCCACCAGAGAATCAATATTGTCCTACCTATTTGCTACCACGTTTTGAGGAACGGGTTGCATTGGACTCGGTTTATCCTCACATTTAAGGTTACAGACATTCGTTAATTAATTTAAGCTCTGACAAGCTATTTAATTAATTAACATCTTTAATTCCTGAATCAATCCACTCAAACCTTTTCACTTATGCTTGAACTTAATCAGCCTGCAGGACTTTAGCATAACGAACCTTTTGAGCTGTTCAGGGAATGTCACCATCCTATACTGGATGTGGTTACCTAGTTCAGATACCAGACAGTCATACACAGATTGATATCACCCAAGACTGCAGAAGTACAGGCTCAACTAGAACCCTCTCTACAACTCAAAGTGATATACAATATATGTAAACTTCTGTATCCTCATATAGGTTTAAGATTCTATCGAGTCATAAAGATCTAGATTCTTTTAATGTCAGATAAAAGAATCGATCTCGACTTAGGTCCTCATCAATGTGTGCCCCACACCAACATACCAAGACATCCAAGATAAGATGCTTATCCGCATATGCTGCAGCCTACACCGACAGTTTATCCTGGAACTGTCTCAGCTGTGATAACTATTTATATCTCGCTAGGTCGAACGATCCATACGATCTTCCGTGATCTTCTACACACCATATGATCTCCCAATCGACGAGATAAGAGGATAATTGTGTTTGCGACACATGTTTGTTAATTCAGACAGGAGATGAACATACAACAATTATGATTCCCAGTATATTAACCAATAAACCTTGTACATAATATACCAATCATAAAGCTTTCAGTATATAAATCCATCAATCTCCCACTTATACTCAAAGCATTATACATTTGCTTTCCAGAGTATAACGCGTCTAAACTAATCTAGCTATTACATCAAGCATTCTACGTGGCTGGCTTTGCCCTCAGCCCAAGGCTACGTACATGCATCTCGTAAACCTTCTGAGGCAGAGCTTTTGTGAATGGATCCGCTAGATTATCTTTTGTATCAATCTTCTCTATCAGCACATCACCCCTTGCTAAGATTTCTCGTATAATATGGTACTTCCTTACAATGTGTTTTGTTGCTCTGTGAGTTCGTGGTTCCTTAGAATTAGCCACAGCTCCCGAGTTATCACAATACACCGTGATTGTTCTGGGTAGCTGAGGAATCACGTCCAACTCCAGAAGGAAGTTTCGAAACCATACCGCTTCTTTCGAAGCTTCAGAAGCTGCCACATATTCGGCTTCCATGGTGGAGTCCGCAATGCACTTCTGCTTTGCACTCCTCCATGATATGGCCCCACCTCCCAATGTAAAAACATAGCCAGAGGTGGACTTCTTTTCGTCTCGGTCTGCCTTGAAATCCGAATCAGTATAACCCACAGGGCACAACTCATCACACTGATAAACAAGACAATAGTCCCTTGTTCTTTTCAGGTATTTGAGTATGTGCTTTACCGCGGCCCAATGCGCCTGTCCAGGGTTAGACTGGTATCTTGCTACCATGCCTACGGCAAAACAGATATCTGGCCTCATACATAACATTGCATACATGAGGCTACCCACGGCCGATGCATACGGCACGTTGCTCATCTCATCTTTCTCCTTTTGTGTCACCGGACACTGATCCTTGGAAAGATGTATGCCATGTCTGAAGGGTAACAGACCTTTCTTGGCATTATGCATGTTGAAACGGGCAATCACAGTATCTACATATGATCCTTGAGACAAGGTCAGCATCCTCTTATTGCGCTCCCATAATACTTTTACCCCTAGGATGTATCCTGCCTCCCCAAGGTCCTTCATATGAAACTGCTCGGATAACCACCCCTTTATGCCTGACAATACTTCCACATTGTCGCCAAATAGGAGAATATCATCTACATAAAGTGCAAGGAATACCACGCTTCCGCTGACACACAGACGGTACACGCAACTCTCGTTTGAACATTGTGAGAATCCATAAGATTTAATCACCTCATCAAAACGGAGATTCCATGACCGTGAAGCTTGTTTAAGTCCATACATCGACTTCCTTAGCTTCCAGACCAAATGTTCTTCGCCCTTCTGCACATAACCTTCTGGCTGTTGCATATAGATGTCCCTACCTTCTTCAAGGTACCCGTTTAGAAACGCGGTTTTGACATCCATCTGCCAGATTTCTAGGTTCTTATGTGCTGCTATGGCCAGGAGTATTCGAATGGACTTAAGCATGGCTACCGGTGAGAAAGTCTCGTCATAGTCTACACCCTCTTTCTGACTATAACCTTTCGCCACCAGCCTTGCTTTGAAAGCTGTAATTTCCCCATTCGATCCTTTCTTTCTTTTGTATACCCATTTGCACCCTATGGCTCGATGGCCATCCGGCAAATCAGTTTTCTGGTATACATCCATAGCAGTAATGGATTCTATTTCAGATGCCATGGCGATCAGCCATTTGTCCGCATCTTTATCAGATACCGCCTCGTCATATGTCCAGGGATCGGTATCATCTAGTCCATTTTTCGGGATCAAGTCAGAAGAATCTCCCACGAACATATACCTCTCGGGTTGGTGACTAACCCTCCCACTGCGACGAGTCATCTGGGCTGTGTCAGTAGTTGGCACAGTACGCGTTGGTCCCACACCTTGAATTAGTGGCAGTGTTGGTATATTCTCACCTGTTACAGGTGGATCTACCACTACACTGGGCTTTCCTGATGGAATTGCTTCTTTATCCTCAAGCTCGTGGAGGATAATTTCACTCTTGGATCTGTGGTTTCTAACATATTTGTCCTCCAAGAATCTCGCGTTGGTACTGACAACGACTTTCTGATTCTCAGGACAATAGAAGTAACCACCTTTCGTTTGTCTGGGATATCCTACAAACAGCATCAGCTTGCACCTACTTTCTAACTTATCAGGTTCCTTTGTCAGCACATATGCTGGACAACCCCAAACCCTCACTCTGTTCAAACTTGGCTTTCGCCCATACCAGAGTTCCAGAGGTGTTTTAGGAACTGACTTAGAAGGTACCAGGTTAAGCAAATAGGCCGCTGTTTCCAAGGCATATCCCCAAAATGAAATTGGCAAGCTTGCATAACTCATCATCGACCTGACCATTTCTAAGAGAGTTCTATTTCTTCTTTCTGCTACACCATTTTGTTGAGGGGTTCCCGGTGCAGTCCACTGGGATGTTATCCCGTTATCTGATAAGTACTGCAAGAACTCGTTGCTGAGGTATTCCCCACCACGATCTTGCGTGGACATTGGTCCACATAAGTCAGAGTGGATCAATTGTAACACGTCCTCTGCTCGAGACTGACTTGCCTTAAAAGGCCTGGTCGTCATCTTTCCTTCTATACAGGACTCACAGATTTGATGCGGTACCACTTGGAAGGAATCCAAGAGCCCATCGCATGCTAATCTTTTAATCCTCTTTAGATTGATGTGACCTAGTCTCAAGTGCCAGAGATATGTTTGATCCTCATCGGAAGAAAACTTTCTCTTTAAATGATTATTATTATTAGATGAGTTTGCAACATTCACGGAAGATTTATGCATACAATCAATGATATAGAGAGAGTCAATCAGTTTGCCATGACAGACAACACCGTTATTACCAATGATAGAAACTCCACTATCAAAAATAACTGAATATCCATCACAAAATAACTTGGAAACTGAAATTAAGTTCCGCCAAAAAACCAGCACATATAAAACATCTCTCAAAATCAGAACATTGTTTTCAAAGCATAAAGTAAAATCTCCAATGGCTACTGCTGAGACTCGTTCTCCGCTGCCCATTGAGATGGTAATCTCGTCATGCTTCAGCTGCCTTGTCGGCATGAACCCCTGCAAAGTATAACAAACATGGTCAGTAGCTCCAGTATCCACTACCCAAGAATGGGTAGAAACTGATGCTAAACATGTTTCCGTTATAAATGCACATGACATACCTTGTCTACCCGTGCTAGGCACTAGACAACCTACTTCACTTCGCTTGCGTTTGCATGGCCTCGTGATAGCCTCTGCCTGATCAGCCTCTTCTAACCGTTTAAGTAATTCCTTTGACTCAATCATAGTCTTATCAAAGACCTTCATGAATTGAGCAAATTCTGAAGCTTTCTTGTCATATTCCCATCGTTCTAGTGCCAAGAGTAACTCTGGAAGAGTGTACTTGCACTTGGTACCAAGGGACTTGATGAAATCACCATAAGAATCAGAGAGAGAGTGCAGGACGATATTGATTTTAGCCCGACTAGTGATTCGTCCACCTCTCTTTCTGTACCTTCTCATAATTTCCATCATGCTGTCAAGATGCAGAGACAACGAACTCCCATCAGTCATCTTCTTGCAGACCAGGTCTTCCACAAGACTGTAACTGACAGTTCGTCTCACCTTCCCATATACCTTTATTAGATCCCTCCATATCTCAACAAAAGATTGGTACTGATCGTATTTGAGCCTTAGTTCTCTGGATAGAGTTTTCTTAATGAGAATGCGGGCAAACTCATCAGAAGTCCTCCATCTTTCATAGAACACTCGCTCATAACCAGTGTAATTCCAATACTTGGGAGATAAAGGATCCATATAGAGTATACGAGAATGATTTGCAATGTGGAGTATTTCCATGAAGCAAAACTTCCACTCAGGAAAATTCGGACCGGTTAAAGGATTTGATGTCAAGAGATAAATGATACGATGAAAAGACATATCTGAAAACAATAAATTAAAACACCAATTAAAACATAGTCGCAGAACATTGAAACAATTAAATATTGAAACCTTATGATAAAGCAATATTAATGTTTCCTCCAATTTGCCTAAGTATTACTATTGCAAGCCACACATGTGGACGTTTACAACAAAACACTTAACCAGACTGCATCTTTCAATTCCAGTCCTTTAATTCCAATCCATGCCTGGGTTCCAAGAGACGAGATTTGGACCGATAAAAATAGAGTAACCATAAGTTGAGTGACACGTGTCAGTGCAATGTGCCCAATCCGCATCAGAATAACCAAGAAGAGAATTTTCACCGGGTGTAAAGGAAAGACCGAAACTAATCGTCCCTTTTACATATCTTAAGATTCTTTTGACTGCTTGGAAGTGATCGATAGTGGGTTGTTGCAAAAATTGACTTACTGTATTTACCGAATAAGCGAGGTCAAGTTGAGTGATCGTCAAGTATTAGAGCGCACCAACCTAAGACCGATAAAGAGTCAGATCCGCAATCAGAACACCATCTTTGGAGAAAGACACGCCTGGTGCGAAGGGAGTTGCAACAGGTTTCGAGTCCAAGAGCTCAGCACGCTTTCAAATATTGTGTTTGCATTTGGATTGGGAGAGGAATAAGCCAGTGCGAGTATATGAAACTTTAAGTCCAAGGAAGTATCCGAGCTTGCCCATGTCCTTGGTTGCAAAAGCTCGATTTAGTCGAGAGAGCAGAGTGGAGATTGCACACTTATCATTTCTTATAACGATAATGTCGTCCACATAGACCAATAAACAAATAAAAATGGGTTTCTTGTGAAAAATAAAGAGAGACGTATCAACAGAGCTACATAGTAAACATAATGAGAAAAGAAACTCGCGAAAGCGATGGCACCAAGAAAGAGGAGCTTGCTTGAGCCCATAAATAGCTTTGTGTAACTGACACACTTGATTAGGATATAGTGGATGCACAAAACTGGGGGGGGTTGTTACATAAATACTGGAGAGGAGAGAACAACATTTAGGAAAGCGTTCTTAACATCTAGCTGCCGTAATGGCCATGCATGCTTGACGACAAGAAATAGAACTATCCGAATAATGGACACCTTGACAACCGAACTAAAGGTGTGGGTAAAATTAAAACCAAGAATTTGGCTAAATCCTTGAGCAACGAGTCTCGCTTTGTATGGATGATGTAGCCATCAGCGAGAAGTTTCGTTCGAAACAACCATTTTGAGCCAACAATATTTGTCGTTGAAGGACGAGGAATCAACGTCCAAGTCTTGTTTGAAGTGAAGGGGGAAATTTCTTCTTTCATTATGAGAACCCATTTCAGACTTTTAAGAGCGGATTTGATGCTGCGGAGCTCGAGAATAGCAGTAAGAGCTGAATAGACGGATACACAATTTAGATCAATAGGATACCGATTCTTAAATATACGTGATTGAGCACGTGTGCACATAGGGTGGGTGCGAAGCAAAGGTGCAAGAGGCGCACGTGGCGTGGCAGCAGGAGGCTGCTCATCTTCATGTAAGACCTCAACATCATGTAAAGGAGGTGGAGGCATAGCTAGGGCTGGCAATTTCTAACACGACCCGATAATACGACACAAACACACACGATAATAGCAAGCACGAATACGACACGAACCCGTTAAGCTCAAACACGATAACAACAAGACACGATAACAACATGACATGATAACAACACGACACGATAACGACCCGACATGACAATGAACCAACACGATAACGATCTTCCTTACAGAAATTGTCAAGTGTACACTTAGGACTAAAGAAATTTTATTCGACACGATAACACGACACGAACACGCACATTAATAATGGACATGAACATGACATGAACCTGTTAAGCTCCAACACGAACACGACACGAACCCGTTAACCTCAAACACGAACATGACACAAACTTGTTAAGCTCAAACACGATAACGACCCAACACGCACGAATTGCCAGCCCTAGGCTGATAAGCTCATTATTTTACTTGCTTATCTATATTATTTTCTACTATTTTATGTAATTTTAGTGAGTTTATATATATATTCTATGCATGAGTCTATATTAGGTGGTATTATGCGCATCTTGGTGTTTTTGTAGGTTTTAGGCCTAAGTTCACGAGAAAGCCATTTCGAAAGTAGTGACGTGTAAGAGTAGCAGTGAAGAGTTCTTCCACAAGGAGAATTCGGGCTATTGGCACATGGGAATGGATGATTCTTTGAGTTAGATCTCCAACGCAACTGGAATCGGGTCAATCGGAGTTCGGGAGGGGAAGTTATGGCCAAAACTGTGAGACCGCGCAGAAGGGACGAGAGACCACGTCGATCGATGCCAATCAGCATCGATCGATGCCGAAGATGAAGCCACGTTGATCGATGCCAATCAACCACGATCGACGCGAGCGAGTCTGCTGGAGCGGAAATTTGATGAAAATCAGATTTATTCATATCTTTAGCCCTAGATTTGATAGGATACACATCCACCTCTATAAATACCTAAGTAAATTTGATTTTTCAGCATTCCCTATCATATTTTTCATTCTACAATTTAGTTTTTAGAGTTTGGAGAATTGGGGAACACGAAACCCTTTTATTTTCTTGTAAGTTCTTTATGTTTAAGCAATACAATATGTTTTCTTTTGGATTTCTATCAGCGATGAGTGGCTAGAAACCCTAGCGGGTTCTACGATTTGATATTATTATAGATGCATGTTAGGATTAATTAATTAGGTTCATGATTCCTGTGTTTATTTCTTAATTCTAATTTAATTCAAGGACCGAGAGGTGGCAATTAATTTAGATGTCTAGCTATTGATAGAAGGACCGAGAGGTGAATATTGATAGTGGGATTAGGAATGCATGATACAATCTACACTATCCAAACAGATGTACTAGACTGTAGGAATTGAACTGATTTGCTTATCAGGTTGACTAATTTGGTGTACTTTGAGACCGAGCGGAGATAGTCACTAATTAGTAATCTAGGTTATATTTGCCAAACAAGGAAATATAGCATTGTTGCAGCATTCCACCTGTTAAATTAATTGATTCCTACATGTTATCCATAATAAGATTTCTTCCCTAGAATCTGTGTTCTTTTAAATTTGATTTCAAAACCTCTTCAATTTTCAGCATTGTCATCTTTATTTTCCAAACAAAGCCCTGATTTTAAATTCCTCAAACAATAGATTTTAGAATCATAATTAGTACATAAGATAGTTTCCCCACACAATTCCCCTGGATTCGATAACCTTAGGGTTTACAAATTTATTTGCCACTGTTTCTATAATTAATCTATAGATTTTACAGTGATTATAGGCGCAAAAGGCTGCAGAGTTGCAATTAAAAGTTACTGTGGGTCATCCAACGTGCATACCTAACAAGGAGCTGGAGAATGACGACCCACTGGAGGGGCTGGAGAGTGTGAAGCTGCAGCTGGTGTCAAGAAAGACGGGAGAAAACCCTCAAAATATTCATTAATCTCCACCTGAGAGAGAGGCGCAGCAGTCCGCGTGGTAGAAATGGGGAAACAACCTTCATCAAATTGAGCGTGACGAGTAATATAGATGCGTGAGGTCGAGGGATCCATGCATCGAAAACCCTTATGAGAAGCACTGTAATCAATAAACACACATGGCAGACTGCGGGGCTGGATTTTTTTCTTTGCATATTGTCGTAAGCATGGATAAATCATAGGAAGGAGGCTGATCATATATGCACTCAAATGGAGAAATATTACCAAGAATACCAATAGGTAGGCGATTGATGATATAAACAAATGTGCTGAATGCCTCGACCCACAGAGATAACGGAGCAGATGAGTGAAATAACAGTGTTAGGCCGACTTCAATAATATGGTAGCGTTTGCGTTTGGCACGTCCATTTTATTCCAGTGTGTATGGACAAGGAATAAGATGGTGAATACCACACGATGAGAAATGCGCAGCAAAATGAGTATTATTGAACTCAGTCCCACCATCGCTCTGAAATTGTTTGATTTTACAACTAAATTGATTTTCAACAAAAGCCTGAAACCGAATTAATGTGTCATAGAATTCGGATTTAGCATGAAGTGGATTAAACCAGGTGAACTGAACCGTGAATAGTCATCAATAAAAACTCTATAGTATCAAAAACCACTTGTAGATGTCATAAGGGATGGTCCCCATAAATCAATTTGAACCAGTTGTAAAATAAAAACAACTCGTTTATTTGATGAAGTAAATGATAAGTGTTTACTCTTGGCCAATTGACAAGAAGTGCAAATAACTAGTTTAGGAAGTAAAGAGCTAATAGATAGCAACTTAATTTTTGCTAAATGAGAAATAATAGCTGGTGTAGGAGATCGAGGCGTAAATGCCACAACTCGAAGGAAACCGGCCGTAACTTATTCGGAGCATGAGCATAGAATGCTGCAGTAGCAGAGTCCAGCCGATAGGGTCCACGATCAAGTACGCCTGTGGCGAGAAGCTGCTCGATTTGATGATTCTAAATTCAAAAGTGAGAATTAGTAAAGAGAACTTGCACCGGATAATCTCTGGTGAGTTTAGTAACAGAGAGAAGATTCTTAGTGATTCCCGACACAACAAGAACATCATGTAAATGAAGAGTATGAGATAGAGAAAAAGAACCAGTATAAGAGATTACAAGTTGATCACCATTTCCGACAGTTACACGCTCATCACCCGTATAGATAGAAGCATTGTCCAATTTGGAAGCATCTGAAGAGATGTGAGCAGATGCACCGGTATCCAAGTTCCAGTCGGAGATGTTTGGTTGCAATAAGAAACAACCGGTTGAAAAAGCCTCTGCAAGTTGAGCAGACGGAGGAGGTCGGACAGACCTATCAAAAGAGCGATCAAACCGTTTGGGGTAGTCTAAAGCATCGTGGTCCAGCGCACGATCGAAATAATACCATGGAGGACAACGACCATGCCCTCTGCCTTTATTCGAACAACTGGGATTAGATGAAGAGGAGCCAAGACCTTTAGGGGCAGTATAAAAGGCCACGGAAGAAGAGGAAGATAAAGGATCAGAAGACCGCTGAAATAGCTCATGACTTTCAGCACGAGCAAGAAGAGTATCAAAATCAGGGAGCAGGTCCTGAGCAAGTTGGGCAGCTGTGAAAGTTAAGAAGGACGAGCCCAATCCACGAAGAAACTAGTGAAATTTGTCAGTGGAATCAATAGATCGCCCAATAGCTGCAAGTTTATCACAAATAGATTTGAAGCAGAGATCGTACACAAACACCGAAAGATCACCACTTTTGATGGAAAGTAAATCATCCTTGAGACTAAGTTCTCGTGCTTTTTAGGCATGACTGTAAGAATGAGAAAGAGAAAGCCATACCTTGTGGAACGTCTTGCAACCAATAATGATAGCCATCGACTATTCAGTGAGGGTGGAGACAAGAAAGAGTTTGATGAGCTATTCATGAGAGAACCATGATGATAAAACAGGAATGGGGGTAGAGAGGCCAGCGGCGCTGGTGACCTCACGCGATGGGGCTGGCAGAGAATCATCGAGACACGACATAAAATTCTGCATGATTAAGGGTGGCTCAACTTGCGCGTGCCATAACAGGTAATTGGCGGAGGTTGGTTTAATATTGACCATATGTATCATGGTAGATAAGGGAAGGGTGGGAAGAGGATCGTCGGCTGCAGCCATGGCAAACGGGAGAGAGAGATCGAAATGAAAGGAATAAGGAGAGTAGGGTTTGCCTAAGGTTTGACTGATACCATGTAAGATTGGATAGAATTTTATTTTCCACACAATAAAATAGAGGTTTTATGTACAAATTTATAGGAGTAAAAACTACCTAACAAAAAAAGAGATCATCTAGGAAAAATTTATATACAAAATATGCTAAGATATATTCATGTCTAACAGTTAGTTTGAGGAGTAATTGACACCTAGGCATAGCCTAGTTCGCCTAATCCACCTAGGCCTGGATTTAGATGCCTGACTAAGCAGGCTATGTGTCGTGTAATTGATTAACACAACCCATTTTTTATATTTTAAACAAATAATAAAAATTTATGTAGTATAATATTTATTTTCATTTATTGATAAATACAATTAAGAATATTAAAATTAAAATATTAGTTTACTGATTAACTTCGGTCTAGAAAATGCCTAGGCCCCACCTAAGTTGTCAGGCACTAGGCCCCACTCGAGCACCCGACTAGTGCGTAGCGATATTTGCAACCTTATATAGAGAGATCTGATCATACGAGAATCATTCTTAGCGTGAGAAATGAGAATATATTATTTTTCTTTCATTTACCTACATTTTTTGTTCATTTATCTGCATTGAAGTCATTTCATCATATAATGAATTAGTTTAACGTAAGATGATAAAAGGATTTCAATGCAAGTAAATAAACAAAAAATATAGGTAAATGAATGAAAAATGATATATCCTTATTTTTCACGTTAAGGTTCATTCTCACATTATTAAGAATGAATCTACATCCTTAAACTTTGAAAGCAAATAAAGAAGCCAAGAATTATATCATATAGGCAAATACTCCTTTCGTCCCGACATATTAGTCCTATTTCCTTTTATGTATGTCTCTTCATATTAGTCTTATTTTCTAAAATAAAAAATTAATACACACTCAAAAATAAATTATTAATTTCACTTATCTTTATGTCCTTAATTATTGTGTTAAAAGGAAACGAGATTAATATAGCGGGATTGAGGAAATAATTGATAATTAAAATATATTCACTTAATTTTACTTTATAAGCTCTGCTCCTTATATTTAATTTGAACTAATCCCACCAACCTCTTCATTGACTTTGACAAGTGTATAAATATTGTGTTCCTTTAATTTATTTTTGTTTTTTAATGTTATGCCCTTGTACTTTTAATTTTTGCTTCTTTCCTCCTTGACTTTTCTTTCACAAAGAAAACAAGGACCAAGAGTGAACAAAAATAAATTAAAGTGCAAGAAATAATAATATAAAAATTAAAGTGCAAAGAGTAAAAGTCTAAAATGGAAAATTAAAGAAAGCAAAATATGCATATTTCAGTATTCTTCTCGCATAAAAGTGCTAAATACTTGACTTTTTGAGAAATATATATAAAAAACGGTTGTGTTGTGTGTATGTATTTCATGTACCTCCAAACTCTAACTACATCCAAATTTGATGGATCTCGTATTTGTATAATTTAAAATTGTATTGAATTGAATTAGAATACCATTTATCATATCTTACTATACAAGATTAATTATTAATTATAAAATGAATTTTACGAAATTATGAACTTAAAAATAATTTAGTTATTGATTCAAGATCCAAAAAATAATATTCAAGTTAAGACCTGAAAGATCTTAAACTCTCAATATAAGACCTTAATACTAGATGCTGAATTGAGATTTTATAATCTTTCGAGTCTTGAGTTACAAAAAAGGTTATATTAATAAAATTTTATGATCACTCAAAAGTCTTCAACTAGAAGAATCTAAATGAAAACTCACTACCTTCACTGGCGGATCTACACTAAAGTTGGAGCCCCCTAGCCAGAATTTTGTTCCGTTATATAGTAATGTGATTCAATATTTTATAAGATTTCTCTTCATAAAGAAGAAAAAATGAATAAAAATAAGGAAAAATAGGATATAGATGAATTGAAATTAAGGTGGAAAAAAAAAATTTGAACCCCTACATAAATTTTCTCACAATCAGGTCACTTACTACACTCCATGTAAATATTTCATCACTCGACGAAATAATATTGGTATTAAAAAAAAAAGAAGTTAGAAACGAATGGATAGATATTTGGTTGAAATATAAGCGGTGAATTAAGTAGAAAGTGGGTGTGACAATTTTAGAAATTGGCAGAAAAGAGTAGTTAAAGAGAAAAGAGAAGTTTGCTGCAATTCATTTATTGGTGCCTTTACACCGCCGGTCTATTCCCTCTCTTCTTTATTTTTCTTTCCTTTTCTTTTGTTATCACAATTAAAAGAATTTCATATATAGAATGTTTGTGGTTGAAATCTCTTAAAAAATTCATGTGATTTCAATTTTACTTGCGTGAAGTAATGTTATCCCGAAATTTAAATGCAATTAATGCTGTGTTTCAAGTGGTGAATAATAATAGAGTTAAGTTCGTACCTTTTTCTTGTGATAAAAATTAAGTTCTTACTTGGGATTAGTGTAATTTTTTTTAAAAAAAATAACATGAATATCCAGTTGCTTAAAAACAGAATATGTTTATGTAAATTTCATTTTAGATGGTCTCAATAAATGATGATTTTATTTGAAAAGATTTCTTACAAAAGTTGCGTGAGATGGGTTTTATAAGATCTCTATTATAAAGGAGTTTTATATACTCCTCATTTATTGGATAACTAAATTCATTATTTATTGATTAATAACTAAATACATATTATATATAAATTAGTTTAGATCACTTAGTCTTCGTGGGCTCTTGGTTAGATCAATTTTAATATTATCATCACCTATAATATATTATCTTATTAGCTACGAATACATTAACACATACCTACATTGGACATTGGAGCATTTTTAATATAAAAATACATCAATTATTAAATAAAATTTAAATACATCATTTAATGAGGAAAAATACATCACTTGAAGAAAACCTGATTAAAATACATAGATAGTTTTTGATCCGTCAAAGAAATGAAAAATATATAAATCCATCTCATACAAATTTCCCTCAAAATGATTCGAACTAGGGATTAGGCTAATGCGGTTGATCACCCTAAAATTGAAAGATCAAATGTTTGAATTGCAAACATAATTAATGAAGATTAAGTACAATTATCACACACGAACTTAATTTCTTGGAGGCAATACTTTTGATTTTGCGGCATCAATCTTCAATTATCAAGCATTATTTCTGTTAAAATTTTATTTGACGAATAAATCATCAACATATTTTAAAGAATGCAAATTGGCCTATGACAAAACATTTGGAATTATGATAGTCACGATTTACAAGCTTTTATTTGGTCATAACATAGATCTATGCCCAGTTGCACGAATTTAAATTTTAAATGAAGTACTGCGAATTGATTTCGGATATTATTTTATGAAATGATTTTTTTTCATGCTCCATTACATTTTATATTATGTTTATTGGATTCAAAATTCATGCTAGTTTAGTTAAATTTTATGGTTTCGACACAAAACTTAATTTCAAAACCAAATATGCGTTACTTGTAAAATAAAGAAAAATGATTATGAAATACGCACAATTATATGTAATTTATAAGTAGTAGCAATTAGGATTATGAATATTATTTTGATGATTGTTGATCTATTAGTTAGCTGATTAGATTATAATTATATTTGCAACCGCGCAATGTGCGAATCAAATATACGTTTCCTTATATTATAATTTAAGACTTAATTAACAAAATTGTATATATATCTTAAATTTTTTACCAAATCTTTTATATATATAATTTTATTCATTATTAAATTTAATATAATATAATATATATATTTTCTATTTGATTTGATTGTCAACCCATAAAAGATATTGTATTTGTATTAGTTTAAAAAATGATAAATATAATAAATTATTGAGATGTAATGTTTTAAAGAAAAGAGATAGATATAATTTTGTTATATTTTATTATTATTTATTATATATTTATGTTAGAATATAATAAAAATTAAATAAAAAATGAAAATAATTTTATGTTTTGGCGGGAATAGTTATTAGATTACTATTATCTTTTAATATAGTATATAGATTGGTCTTAGATTCTAAATCGTGTATAAGTTCAAGAGTTGTAATAGTTTAGGTAAGGGAGAACAGGAAACTTGAAGAACTCGAGAACTAAAGACAAAAGATCAAGATCAGAGAATTTCATAAATGGTCAACTGACTATACGAGAAGAAGAAAACCACAACTAATCATTCACAGTTGTGAAAATATATTCCAATTGACCATTCAATTGTAGAATTCACAGTTGTAAAAGAGAGAAGCAAACAAGCGCAGGATAAGCTAACCCAATTTTCAACTTACACATAAGTCAGTTAGCTCCTTCACAAAGTCAGTTGACACAAAGGCGACTTTGTCATGAGATCATACCAAAGAAGAAGAGTTGACACTCAGTAGACTATATTTAGAGTTGATTTTCCTTGAACTAAATACCAATTTTGGAAAGACAATAAACTTAAATTATACATTGGTTAAAAGTGAAGATATATTAGCTGTTGGATAAAAGACTATAAAGCGAATAGAGCTATATAATTGTACAACAACGAATACCTACAAAAACCATAGGTCAACTCACAAAAACCATAGGTCAACTCACACATTTCTCAACAACTACAACTCAAAGTGAATGCTATTAATACCCGATCAAAGAGGGACAAAATGCTAAAAAATTATCATTCAAATAAAGTTCACATTATGCTACAACTCTCACACTCTCTCCAGAAGCCTTCTATAGCTTTCATGTTATCCTTAACATGAGACCTTCAGAAACCATCAGTTGACCTCTACTTGGTTTCCAAGACTTCCCATATTCATCTACATTAAACATGAACAATGTTCAATGAGAGAACAAAAAACTCCAACATGTTGGAGTAAGAGTCTAGGAAATAGATTCCGATAAAACTCAACTGATTGTAGTGCCTGCGACTGAGGGTACTTGAAACCCTCTGTTAAAGAAGTTTCAAAGTTATAATATTTATTCAAGAATCGTGGACAAGTACGAATAGTAATTCTTTTCTACGGAAAAAGAGGAGTGGACGTAGGAACATTTTATTTATGAACAATTATAAAAATCCTTGTTTTTTATTGCTTTCAGTTACAACTCTAAACTGTCTTTAAAACCTCAAAATTAGAAATATTGGTGTATAAATGCAATTGACTTAGTACATGCTCGTCTGAAACAATTTTAATTGACAACCGACTCCTAAGAGTTAGTTCATAACCATTAATTGGGTATACTTGTAATCCTACACGCTTTTGATATGGGAACAGAAGGTGGTATGAGAAGTTGGTGCTTCAAGTTGCTTTGGACCAGATTCAGTCATTATATTTATCAAGCAAATAATTATTAAGAGAAAGGGATGACCATTGGCTGACGGTGGAGGTTCATAGTGAAGAAGTATTCGAGCTCGAAGCGGAGAGTTAGAGCACACCTTTTCAGCCAATATGAGGACATATGGAAAGTTAAAACCGGGATCAATTCAGATCCAAAAGAACAATACAGACAAAGAAAACAATGGGCTCTCAAAGATTATTAGAAAACTAACCGCAGAGTGGGTGTGAGAGGATAAGTGGAGGTGCCAGTCACAGAACCTCGCACAAGACATTATCTATCTTCTTCAATTTAGAGGAAGATAGAATGAAGGCGTCGCTCACAGCAAGATAGCCAACGAAATATGGGATTTTGTTGATGATCTCGACAAAGAATTTGATTAGATTGCCAAAGAAAGTTATAACTCAGAATCGAGAAGTATGAATCATTCGCTATGATTCAAGGTGAGTTAGTCAAAGAAAATAAGTTCCGATTCAACTCCATTGTGAGCGAACTGATGACACTGGGAAGAAAATACCTAGTTGCTAAGTTAAACGCAAAGATCTGACAAGGATGCACAAAGCAACTGTTTTATCAAGGTCATCACACACAAGTAGCGAGAACCTGTAATAGTTAAGGAAGTGTTTGTCTTCTTCTAAGCACATTGCTCGTATAAACCAGCACAAAGCAAATAAGGCCACCCAGTCGCCAACTAGACAGCTCATGAAGAATTTTCAGCTAAAAAGACCAAAACAAGTTGTCATACTAGAAAGAACAACAGTGCCCCTATCAACTTCCTCTAAAGATACAACGGCCAACTCAGTTTAAGAGCTAGAAGATTAGGCGAGTAAGGTGACAAGAGGCTAGAAAAAATCAAGAGAAAAGCTGAAGCTATTCCAAAGAATTATTAGAAAAGAGATTTGAGAACCCCAAATTCTCAAGAAGACAACAATGCACGTGTTTCAAGTGTAACTCCCTCAACCGTCCAAAATATGATTCCCTAGAGCGTGGAAATGAAGAAAGATAAAGCTGAAAAAGAGTTTTCAGAAAGCGTTACCAAAGCTTATGTCGAAGCAATGTTATCCAAAACTAACGATGACTACTTGGTGCATAATCGGATGAGGCAGTTTTGAGGATGGATCTCTACTCATCTTTTTTACTGACATTCAAATAGAAGAAATTAATCAACTGGCGCTTACCTTAATTGAGAATGAGGTAAATAATCTCTCTATGCATTCTTTATAGCATGAAATTGAAATTGATTACTTAGAGTCATGGCACTCCGACTCATAAGATTGATCCCTATAAACCCTTTCTTAAGACGTGCACAAATTTATGCTTTAAAAAGTACAATTGCTTATGAAAATGCATCGTTAAGGGACCAATTTAGAAAACTAAATAAGGAGTTGATTGAAGCTCAATGTCTCACTGGGAATTCAAAAAATTTAGGATGGAAAAATTAGCTCTTAGAAATGATTTTCAAAATTGATAGCTGAGTCTAATGTCTCGACGAACGAAAATCTTAAGCAAAAGAAGATTTTCTCATTTTTAAATAAGATCTCGAGAGGTTTAGACCATGTGTTTAGCCTTCAAGGACAATCAATTGAAAAGTGTGGGTTAGGGTTTGACCTATCAGTATTAAGTGAGAAAACTATTTTGAGCACAAAAACTAATGACAAGATCAATGGAACACAGAGCTGAAACTCAGACAACTACGAAACGAAATGAGGTTTAGTTTAAGGGAAGGGAAATAAGAGTTGTATAGCAGATCAACTCTCGTCCTCAACTGATGAACCAGCCAACTCTGAAGTTAGTTAGACATCCCAATTGTTAGAAGGGAAGTTAGAAACACCCTAGTTATGGAAAACCTAACAAGAGACCTATTTATTGATGCCAAGACAGGACAAAGCTACGAGGACCATGTTTACTGATGCCAAGATTTGACAAAGCTACTAAGTTGAAGCCATAAACACAACTTGATACCCTCATAATTGCAGCTGCCTTAACGCACGACTGAACAAAGTACTTTATGAGGCATACAACGGTTGTAAGCCTTCTCTCACTGATCTGCATACTTTTAGTTTTCTATGTCATATCCATAACAATGGAAAGTCAAAGTTAAATGCTTTTTCACCTAATTATGATGAGGGTATATACTTGGGATTTAGATATCCCTCTCATAATATGTTTAGGGTATTTAACAAGACAACTCTTCTTGTAGTAATAACATGCAATGTCTTTTTCGAAAAGTTTACTCTAGTGTACCGGAATACTATAAAATTGAGTAAGAACTACCTAGAGACCAATGATATTGAAGCTAAGTTGGGTCGTATTAGTGGTATACATCTAACTGATCTAACTAGGAACAACCCTGAAACATCAGTTCTTGATCTTTCCTTAGTCGGAGTCCAAACGTTTGAGAGGGTCTATGTTGCAAATGACTACACTAAGATCTTAAAGCATATAAGCATAGACAGCTCCAAAGTAGGGGAAAATCTACCCGAAGTTGGACGAAACCTAGTTAAATCAAGGCATGATGCAACTAAAGTAAGGGGAACCACAAGTAATGGAGGCAACCCAGCTAAAGGAAGCATCAAAGAAGGAACACCAGTTCTAACCGAAACTAGAAAAGATTCTCTAGTTCTTGAGTGAAAAATTGTAGTGGTAATTGCAACTCGAACCCAAATTCTAGGTAAGAGAATTGTGACATGGTTAGCGATTGGAACTCTAGTTCTAGGTGAAAGAATGATGAAAGAGGAGTTACAACTGGTTGATGTGCCAGTTACAACTGGTTGATGTGCCAGTTACAACTACATCCATTAACAGGATAACTGACGGCTCCCAGTCGATCACAATTGAAGTGATCAAGATTCCTAATTGGCTAAGGGATCATCCAACCGATAAGATTCTTAATGATCTAACTAATCCATTTTGCACCAGATCATGGAAAGCTCTCTTCACTTGTTTTCTATCACAAGAAGAACCTTCTAAGCTAATTGAAGCTCTAACATCCCCTGACTGGATCATAGATATGCAAGAAGAAGGAGGAAAAAAGATGAGAAGAAGAAGAAGAAGAGAGTTGATTTTGTACTTAGAGTGAAATAGTCAGTTTTTATATTTTCATTAAATATGTATGCTTAACTAAATAATGAAACTGATTATTACACTCTTTAAATAACAATCTCTCTTTATCTCATAGAAATATACATTTTTTTTATAACTGAACTTAGTATGCACAGATGGTGTGATTAGTCATCAATTATACCACTCTCCCCAATTTTAAATACAACAAGTGGTATCACATTTATGGGAAATAACTTGTTAAGGGGAAAGTATAATTAGTCTTGTAGATCAACTGATTTTGTAACCCCCTTCTCTTCTTTGTGTAGAATGGTTTTAAAATCATCGAATGGGAGATTGATGGAAATTTGAATGTTTTGATGATTGTTGAAACCATCAGTCAATTGATTAATGTTTATAAAATTAGAACTGATCTTAAATTGTAAATCTTGAATAGGTTTAAGAGTTGTAATAGTTTAGGTTTGCGGAGAACTGAAGACTTGAAGAGGTCATGAACTGAAGACAAAAGATCAAGTTTAAAGATATCCATAACTGGTCTACTAACAGTTATGAGAAGAAGAAACTGCAGTTGGTCGTTCACAACTCTAAGAAGAATACCAACTGATAGTTCAGTGGTTGAATTGATTGCCGAAGGAAAGAAAATCAAATAAGTTCAAGCTCAGTTGACCTTGTTGCCAGTTAAAACTTAAGTTGGGTGGCTAATCCAAAAGTTAGCTGACATAAGGACAACTTTCTCTAGTTATCAAGAACATAATTGGATGAGATAAAATAAAGAAGGAGCTGAAACTTGTAGAGTGTATTCAAAGTTGATCTTGCTCAGACTGAAAGCCAATTTTCAAAAACTAACAAACTTGTATTACTCATTGATTAAAAGCATAGATTTGTTGACCGCCTGATAAAAGGTTGAAATGATAAAGTTGTAGAACTATACAACATTGGATACTTGGAAAATATATCAGCCGTCTCACTCATTTCTTAACAACTACAATTCAAAGTGAAGGTTATTATTACTTGATCAAAGAGAGGAACAAACTACTGAAAGAATTATCATTCAAACGAACTCCACATTTTCCTACTGCTTTCACGTTCTCTCTCTATAAGCTTTCTAGAGTTCCAGTTGTTAGATTTGTGTATACTGTTTTGCATTATGAATGGTATATCGTTAAATAGTTTCGTCTGATAAACTTTTAATCATTAATATCATGTATACAAAGATGCAATTCTCCTGTCTGTTTAACAAACTCACAAAGTGAACAACGATACTCTCTAATCTCGTCGATAGAGAAATCATACGGTGTATAGGAGATCATGGAAGATCGTATGTATCACATGACCTAGTGATATATAAACAGTTATCAGAGCTGAGATAGTTCTAGGATACACTGTTGGTATAAGCTACAACATATTTAGTAATAAGTGGCTTATCTTGGCTACTAGATATGCTGGTACGTTCGGTACGTATAGGACCTAACTAATATCGATTCTATTATCTAACATTAAAAGAATCTTGATCTTGATGGCTTGATGGAATCTTAAGACTAATGAAGGTCCGGGAGTATATACAAATTTGTGTTATTTTGAGGTGCTATGGTGGAGAGTCTTATATGTACATGTATATTTGCATCTTGGGTGATAGTAATTTTTAAGGGATTCGTGAACTGAATCACGAAGTCCGTTTGCCAAGGATCGTTAATTGGAGTATCAAAAATAAATTGCTATGCCTATGATTATTCCTAGCATGCTCCTATTGATTATGCATAAGGGGGTTTATGCGGAATACCTGGATTGTAGAACCCTGAAGAACGAGTGTGCAGAGATTGGATCTTGATCTCATTTCCAACTCGATCCGAATATATGGTGAAGATTCCCTTCGGATTCCTTGCCCGGTTGAGAAGCAGAATTTCCTCATCGTTTCTCAGATCTAGTCGATCACCACAGCTCCCAAAATATGGTTTGCTGTGTGCAACATATGTTCTTGTGGTGTGTTGAGATCTGAGGAACTGAGGCCTATTTATAGGAAAATACTGGACTTCTATTGGGCTTGAGTTTCATGGGCCAGACCAGGGACCAGAATGCAAATAGCAAATAAGGTCTATCAATTAATTAATTCCCATATTCAACCCAGAATATAATTAATTAATTATTATTGATTCATTCCACCGGAGAATCAATACTGTCCTACCTATTTGTTACCACGTTTTGAGTTACGGGTTGCATGGGCTTGGTTTATCCCAACAATTAAGGTTACAGACATTCGATAATTAATTTAAGCTCTGACAAGCTATTTAATTAATTAACATCTTATATTCCTGAGTCAATCCACTCAAACCTTTTTCACTTATGCTTGAACGTAATCAGCCTGCAGGACTTTAGCATAACTAACCTTTTGAGCTGCTCAGGGAAAGTCACCATCCTATAATGGATATGGTTACCTAGTTCCGGTACCAGACAGTCATACACAAACTGCTATCACCCAAGATAAAGATATACAAGCTCAACTAGAGCCTTTCACTACAACTCAAAGTGATACACAATCTGTATTTACTTCTGTACCTTCATTTAGGTTTAGGATCTCATCAAGCAATAGAGATATGGAATCTTTTAATGTCAGATAAAAGAATCGATCTCAACTTAGGTCCTTATCAATGTGTGCCCCACACCAGCATACCAAGCCATCTAAGATAAGATGCTTATTACCGCGTATGTTGCAGCCTGCACCGACAGTTTATCCTAGAACTGTCTCAGTTGTGATAACCATTTATATCACGCTAGGTCAAACGATCCATACGATCTTCCGTGATCTACTACACACTGTAAGATCTCTCTATCGACGAGATAAGAGGATAATGGCGTTTGCAACACATGTTTGTTATTTCAGACAGGAGATGAACATACAACTTTTATGATTCCCAGTATATTAACCAATCGACCTTGTACATAATATACCAATCATAATGCTTTCAGTATATAAATCCATCAATCTCCCACTTATACTCAAAGCATTATACAGGTGCTTTCCAGAGTATAACGCGTCTAAACTAATCTAGCTATTACATCAATCATTCTACGTAGCTGGCTTTGTGCTCAGCCCAAGGTACGTACATGCATCCCGTAGACCTTCTGAGGCAGAGCTTTTGTGAATGGATCCGCTATATTATCGTTTGTATCAATCTTCTCTATTAGCACATCACCCCTTGCTACGATTTCTCGTATAATATGGTACTTTCTTTCAATGTGTTTTTTCGCTCTGTGAGTTCGTGGTTCCTTTGAATTAGCCACAGCTCCCGAATTATCACAATATACCGTGATGGTCTTGGGCAGCTTAGGAATCACGTCCAACTCCAGAAGGAAGTTTCAAAACCATACTGATTCTTTCGAAGCTTCAGAAGCTGCCACATATTCTGCTTCCGTGGTGGAGTCGGCAATGCATTTCTGCTTTGCACTCCTCCATGATATAGCCCCACCTCCCAATGTAAACACATATCCAGAGGTGGACTTCTTTTCGTCTCTGTCTGCCTGAAAATCCGAATTAGTATAACCCACAGGGCACAACTCCTCACACTGATAGACGAGACAATAGTCTCTAGTCACTTTCAAGTATTTGAGTATGTGCTTTACCGCGGTCCAATGCGCCTGTCCAGGGTTAGACTGGTATCTTGCTACCATGCCTACAACAAAGCATATATCTGACCTCGTACATAGCATTGCATACATGAGGCTCCCCACAGCCGATGCATACGGAACGTTGCTCATCTCATCTTTCTCCTTTTGTGTCACCAAACACTGATCATTGGAAAGATGTATGCCATGTCTCAAGGGTAACAGACCTTTCTTGGCAGTTTGCATGCTAAAACGGGCAATCACAGTATCCACATATGACCCTTGAGACAAGGTCAGCATCGTCTTATTGCGCTCCCGCAATACTTTTACCTCTAAGATGTATCCTGCCTCCCCAAGGTCCTTCAGATGAAACTATTCAGATAACCACCCCTTTATGCCCGACAATATTTCCACATTGTCACCAAATAGGAGAATATCATCTACATAAAGTGCAAGGAACACCATGCTTCTGCTGACACATAGACGGTACACGCAACTCTCGTTTGAATATTTTGAAAATCCATAGGATTTAATCACTTCATCAAAACATGGATTCCATGACCGTGAAGCTTGTTTAAGTCCATACAATGACTTCTTTAGCTTCCAGACCAAATGTTCTTCACCCCTCTGCACATAACCTTCTGGTTGTTGCATATAGATGTCTCTACCTTCTTCAAGGTACCCATTTAAAAATGCGGTTTTGACATCCATCTGCCAGATCTCTAGGTCCTTATATGCTGCTATGGCTAGGAGTATACGAATGGACTTAAGCATGGCTACCAATGAGAAGGTCTTGTCATAGTCTAAACCTTCTTTCTGACTATAACCCTTCGCCATCAGCCTTGCTTTGAAAGCTGTAATTTCACCATTCGCTCCTTTCTTTCTTTTGAATACCCATTGGCACCCTATAGCTCGATAGTCATCTGGCAAATCAGTTTTCTAGTATACATCCATAGTCGTAATGGATTCTATTTCCGAATCTATGGCGATCAGCCACTTTTCTGCAGCTTTATCAGATACTGCCTCGTCATATGTCCAGGGATCAGTATCATCCAGTCCACCAAGTTAGAGGAATCTCCCACGAACATATACCTCTCGGGTTGGTGGACAACCCTCCCACTACGACAAGGCATCTGAGCCGTGTCAGTAGTTGGCACAGTACTCGTTGGTCCCATACCTTGCATTGATGGCAGTGTTGGTATTGCCTCACCTATTACAGGTGGATTTACCACAACACTGGCCTTTCCTGATGGAATCGCTTCCTTATCCTCGAGCTCGTGGAGGATAATTTCACTTTTGGATCTGTGGTTTCTTACATATTCGTCCTCCAAGAATCTTGCGTTGGTACTGACAACCACTTTCTAATTCTCAGGACAATAAAAGTAACCACCTTTCGTTTGCCTGGGATATCCTACAAACAGCATCAACTTACACCTACTTTCTAACTTATCAGGTTCCTTTGTCAGCACATATGCTGGACAACCCCAAACCCTCATTCTGTTCAAACTTGGCGTTTGCCTATATCAGAGTTCCAGAGGCATTTTAGGAACTGATTTAGAAGGTACCAGGTTAAGCAAATAGGCTGCTGTCTCCAAGGCATATCCCTAAAATGAAATCGGCAAGCTTGCATAACTCATCATCGACTTGACCATTTCTAAGAGGGTTCTATTTCTTCTTTCCGCTACACCATTTTGTTGAGGGGTTCCTGGTGTAGTCCACTGGGACGTAATCCCGTTGTCTGACAAGTACTGAAAGAACTCGTTACTGAGGTATTCTCCACCACGATCTGATCGTAGTGTCTTGATAGTCTTACCTAGCTTCTTTTCTACCTCAGTCCTAAACTCTTGGAATTTCTCAAAGTATTTAGACTTGTGGCGAAGCAAATAGACATATTCGACTCTTGAGTAATCGTCAATGAATGTGGCGAAGTACTCATAACCTCCATGAGCTTGCGTGGACATTGGTCCACATAAGTCAGAGTGGATCAATACTAACACATCCTCTGCTCGAGACTGACTTGCCTTAAAAGGCCTGGTCGTCATCTTTCCCTCTATACAGGATTCACAGATTTGATGCGGTACCACTTGAAAAGAATCCAAGAGCCCATCGCATGCTAATCTTTTAATCCTCTTCAGATTGATGTGACCTAGTCTCAAGTACCAGAGATATGTTTGATCCTCGTCGGAAGAAAACTTTCTCTTTAAATGATTA
The DNA here is from genome assembly GCA_026898455.1 of Plectranthus barbatus. NCBI lineage: Eukaryota > Viridiplantae > Streptophyta > Magnoliopsida > Lamiales > Lamiaceae > Plectranthus > Plectranthus barbatus. Next base: position 112,301 of record JAPKLW010000026.1, on the reverse strand, counting down.
TTATTATTGGATAAGTTTGCAATATTCACGGAAGATTTATGCATACAATCAATGATATAGAGAGAGTCAATCAGTTTACCACGATAGATAACACCGTTATTCCCAATGATAGAAACTCCACTATAAAAAATAACTGAATATCCATCACTAAATAACTTGGAAACTAAAATCAAATTCCGCCGAAAAACCGGCACATATATAAAACATCTCTCAAAATCAAAACATTGTTTTCAAAGCATAAAGTAAAATCTCCAATGGCTACTACAGAGACCCGCTCTCCGCTGCCCATTGAGATGGTAATCTCGTCATGCTTCAGCTGCCTTGTCGGCCTGAACCCCTGCAAAGTATAACAAACATGAACAATAGCTCCAGTATCCACTACCTAAGAATAGGTAGAAACTGATGCTAAACATGTTTCCGTTATAAATGCACATGACGTACCTTGTCTACCCGTGCTAGGCACTAGACAATTTACTTCACTTCGCTTGCGTTTGCATGGCCTGGTGATGACTTTTGCCTTATCTTCTTCATCTAACCTTTTAAGCACTTCCTTTGCTTCAGCAATTGCCTTGTTAAAAGCTGACAAAGTTGGAGCAAACTTGAGTGCTATCATGTCAGACTCCTCTCGCAACAGGGCTCTGAGTAACTCATATAGAGGAAACTCGCGCCTGCCACTGAGAGACTTGATGAAACCATTATAAGAATTAGATAGAGAGTGCAGGACGATGTTTATTTCTCCCCGCTTATTGATCCGTCCACCTCTCTTTCTATATTTCTTCATAATTTTCATCATAATAACGAAGTGCATAGCCAACGAAATCCCCTCATTAATTTTCTTGCAAACCAGGTCTTTCACAAGATCATAACTGATAGTTCATCTCACCTTCCCATATACTTTCACAAGTTTCTTCCATATCTCAACAGCACTTTCGTATTTTCTGTACTTGGGCCTTAATTCTCTAGAAAAATTGTTCATGATAGCGAGTAAACTCATCAGAAGCTTTCCATCTTTCATAGAATTCTCGCTCATAGCCAGAACAATTCCAATATTGAGGAGACAGTGGGTCCATGTAAAGTATATAGGCAAGTTTTGCAGTATAGAGTAGTTCCATCAGGCGAAATTTCCATTCAGGAAAATTAGGACCAGTTAAAGGGTTTGATGATAAGAGGTTAACAATATGAGCAGTAGACATGTCTGAAAATAATAAATTAAAGCAGAAATTAAAAACATAGTCGCAAACAATTGAAACAATTAAATATTGAAACCTTATGATAAAAACAATATTAATATTTCCTCCAATTTGCCTAAGTATTACTATTGCAAGCCACACATGTGGACGTTTACAACAAAACACTTAAGCAGACTGCATATTTCAATTCCAGTCCTTTAATTCCAATCCATGCCCGGGTTCCTTAGAAAATGGAATTAATAATTGGAGACTAACTTAAGTCCATATTATCCTACTGAGCAGGGACATCACAAATGAGTTATACTATGGATAACATCTAAGCTAGCTTACCACCAAAGTCAACCCTCCCATATAAGGATCTCTAGGACACACCTGATCCCTTATAATAAGGCTGTCTCATTTAATTCAATCCCTAGAGAACTTATGAAAACTCAATACGCAAGCTACACATGTAGACGTTTACGCATGAACTCCCACTTCTCACATGAATTAAATGTTTGTTTTAAGAAATCCTATCTATTAGAACTTATGAATAATAAATTAAGTAAGCTACACATGTAGACGTTTACCTAATAAATTATCCACTTCCAATAAAGGATCGCTTTGTGGAGGTCTTAAATAATGAGCTTAGTAATTTAAAATTCATAAGGTTCAATTGCACAAATTATTTTATGTAGCCATAATTATAACATTGCTAAAATTCTATCATGCATGGCATGAACCCCGAATTTATAGTTATAATTAATTACATAAAATAAATCACATAGCATGCTTTAAAGCTGTAAATAAAAGCAGTAAACATACTCCTATTATCTACAAAATGCTTATATGCTGCGCAATTAATTTAAACACATATATCATGTGAAGACAAATAATAAAACAAATAAAAAATGTCCTCGTGGCTTCATGATACAAAATTAAGAAATAATCCTATCTAATACACTTTGGAATTATTTCACAGATCTTCAACTGGGCTCCCACTACTTGGACTTTGATCTGAATTTATTTTCTGAAAATTGGGCCTCCAAGATTTGATCCATCAGAAAATAGGACAACTGGTCCAGTTAACCAAATCACGAGTCGGGCACACATTGCAAGCCCGATATCCCGCAAGAACTCAGCCCGACGGGCCACCATCGGCGAACCACCGCCGCCGGCGACCCGCTGCCGCCGTGAGGGCTGCTGGAATTGTGCAACAGCCATGAACGCACGTCACATGGCTACAGCCCGCGATTCTGCTTCCTTCGGCCATTGCCTGCTTTGCATGCCGCCGCCCCGGCATGCGCCGATCGTCGCCCGAACCATCGTCGCCATCTTCTCCATCGCCGACCACCACGGCTCGCCAGAAAAACTTGCAGGAGACGCGGTTCGATGCTCACATGAACCGCGCGCAAACCCTAGGGTTTGCAACACCATCGTGGGCCTGCCACGCGCCTATCGCCTATCGCCGCCGTGCATGCCCTGCTGCCATGCCGGCACCGTCATGCGCTCTCGTGCGGTCCTTCGTTCTTCGTGTTCTTCTTTTGTTCTTCGTGTTCTTCATTTTCCGTTTTACAGATTTAATTTTAAATTTGAAAAATTACATTGAATTGCATCCTAATACAATTTGGAATTTAAATCTAACCATGGATTTATCTCGTGGGTGAAAAACGAATCCTTATAAAAGGGCGGATTAACACAAGAACCACGAGGACGAAAAAACACAAACATACAATCCAAAACCCATACATGCAATCATTCAATAATCATCATTATGCAAATCGGCAATATTATTTTTTCCGATAGAACCAATTAATTAACCTGACTCTGATACCAATTAAAGGGATTCGTGAACTGAATCACGAAGTTTGTTTGCCAAAGATCGTTAATTGGAATATCAAAAATAAATTGCTATGCCTATGATTATGCCTTGCATGCTCCTATTGATTATGCATAAGGAGGTTTAAGCGGAATACCTGGATTGTAGAACCCTGAAGAACGAGTGCGCAGAGATTTGATCTTGATCTCTTTTCCCGTGCACAAAGATTAATTCCTAACAGATTGAGGATATAAATCTATGAAAATTAGTATGTAATTTTCGAAAACAAAGAGGGAGAGAGAAGAAAGAAGATAATCCTCCTGATCTGATCTTCTGATCTGTATCCCAACTCGATCCGAATATCTGGTGAAGATTTCCTTCGGATTCCTTGCCCGATTGAGAGGCAGAATTTCCTCATCCTTTCTCAGATCTAATCGATCACCACAGCTCCCAAAAATGGTTTGCTGTGTGCAACATATGATCTTGTGGTCTGTTGAGATCTTAGGAACTGATGCCTACTTATAGGAAAATACTGGACTTCTATTGGGCCTGAGTTTCATGGGCCAGACCAGGGACCAGAATGCAAATAGCAAATAAGGCCTATAAATTAATTAATTCTCATATTCAACCCAGAATATAATTAATTAATTAATATTGATTCATTCCACCAGAGAATCAATATTGTCCTACCTATTTGTTACCACGTTTTGAGGTATAGGTTGCATGGGCTCGGTTTATCCCCACATTTAAGGTTACAGACATTCGTTAATTAATATAAGCTCTGACAAGCTATTTAATTAATTAACATCTTATATTCCTAAGTCAATCCACTCAAACTTTTTTTACTTATGCTTGAACTTAATCAGCCAACAAGACTTTAGCATAACGAACCTTTTCAGCTGCTCACGGAATGTCACCATCCTATACTGGATATGGTTACCTAGTTTCGGTACCAGACAGTCATACACAAACTGCTATCACCCAAGATAAATATATACAAGCTCAACTAGAGCCTTTCACTGCAACTCAAAGTGATACACAATCTGTATATACTTCCGTACCTTCATTTAGGTTCAGGATCTCATCAAGCCATAGAGATATGTATTCTTTTAATGTCAGATAAAAGAATCGATCTCAACTTAGGTCCTTATCAATGTGTGCCCCACACCAGCATACCAAGTCATGCAAGAAAAGATGCTTATTACCGCGTATGCTGCATCCTACACCGATAGTTTATCCTGGAACTGTTTCAGCTGTGATAACCATTTATATCACGCTAGGTCAAACGATCCATACGATCTTCCATGATCTACTACACACCGTATGATCTCCCTATCGACAAGATAAGAGGATAATGGCGTTTGCGACACATAATTGTTAATTCAGACAGGAGATAAACATACAACATTTATGATTCCCAGTTTATTAACCAATCGACCTTGTACATAATATACCAATCATAATGCTTTCAGTATATAAATCTATCAATTTGTATACGATCATTTGTGACTAGAATTAGGCAAACATATTTAGCATAGGACGGTGACATTCCCTAAGGAGCTCAAAAAGTTCATTATTCAAAAGTTCTACAGTCTGATTAAGTTCAAACATAAGTGTAAAGTCTGAGTGGTATTACTTAGGAATAAAATTACGTTTGGAGCTTGTGAGAGCTCAAATTAATTAACGAATTTATGAAACCTTAAATATGAGGATACACCAAGACTATGCAACCCGTTCCGCATAATGTGGTAATAAATGGGTAGGTCTCTAGTGGCATGATAAATGAAAGGTAATCCGATAAACACTGCATGAAAATATATTAAATAGGAACATGCTAGGGAATATTGATGTTTGACAATTATTTAGATATCCATAGAGATATCTAAATATGAATTATGCGAGCTTCGGTTCATGGAATAATTCTTTTAATTAGTTGTTGGTCCCTGATCAAAGTCGTGTTAAGCAGCGAAGAATATTTAACAAATGCAGCGGAATGTTCAAGTTATCTTGCACTTAGTCTCTTTTCAAATATTTAGCTCAAGGTAGGAGTTAAGATTGTTTCATATATACTCTAGCAACTTGAGGTTGCTAGGTTTTAAATCAGTAAGAAGAAACAATAAAACAGTAATGAAAGACATAAGATTTATAGTGGTTCGATCCTTAAGATCTACGTCCACTCCTCAGTTGAACACTGAGAATTTCACTAAAAAGATATGTCAAAGTACAAGGAATCGCAGGTCACTGGTAGCAGGTGGTGAGCTTTCGAGCCAGCTACTACAAAGCTATCCTCCGTTACTTCTATCTTTCAGCAGCTGCGACTAAGTCAAGGGCGTCACCTTCATAAAACTTAACCTTGCTGCAATGGAAGCTTTTAAAGTTCTTACCTGAACTCTTCTGGGGTTCGGCAATAGCCCGTCTTAGTCAATCTCTTTTCAGAGATGTGACTGCTGGATGCTTCCGAGGATGGAAGTTATCCCAATGATTGATCCTTAAATAAAGTCAAGGAATACTCTTGAATGCAGTGTCAGATATTCAATGTTTGACACTTGCTGTTGAGAGCTTTGAGATTCCTCTTGTCTCTTTAATGTGCTCTCAACAGACTACTATTTTGCTTTCGTTCGCTTGTAAAAGTTTTCTCTCGTGTAAGCAGTTGTAGTTGTAGACGTGGGGGGGGAGCTCTCTCTAGTTTGGACATTTATTTTATATCTGGAGATTCAAACTGAATCTCCAGACCCGTTAGACACAACATCTTCTTTGTCCAAACGAGCCGTCTACTTTTTCATCCTTTCCGGCTTGGTACAGTGCTTTTTACCTACTTCGGGAAGGCTGTTCGTCCTTGGTTGTACCTTATGTCAGAACGGTAGTCTTAGCAGTCGTTGCTTGATATTTCCTTGCTTAGCATTCTTTCGGAGAATGTTGGGAACAATTTGCTAAGTCCTTAGACCTTTTGACTGCTGAGGGCTCCTAGTAGTCTAGCTTGTATTCAACTGTTGACTCCTCAGTAGTTGCGTATTCAGAACTTGAGTCTTGGTTCCTGACTGCTACTGCTTCTAGCAAATCTCCAAGTATTAGCGAATGCTGACTCCTTCAGCATTCTGCTTTCTCTGCTGATCAAGTGTTCCTAGCAGTCATTTCTTCTCAGCATATGACTACTACCTCCTTAGTAGTCATTCTTCTCAGCATATGACTACTAACTCCTTAGCAGTCGTTTTGTCTGCTGAATTCTCTTAGCAACCACCATCTTCCTGACTGCTGAGAATGCTCCTAGCATCCAGAATCTCTGGAGTCTTCGTTTTAATTGCTGGATCCTTCAGCAATCTTCCGCAAGTACTTCTAATCTATTACAACTCGAAATATTTCCTAAACAGGACTTTACACATGAGTTGCTAGACTATCTAGACTTCAGCAATGATCTACCAAAATGACTAAGGCTTCAGTTCGATCTTAAAGGGAGATTTACTACATAAATCTAGGAACAATTTCATGAATAATTACCAACAATTTACCCCTTTTTGGTGTGATCAAAGCCTACTATCAATTGCTGAATCTAAGAAGGAAAAATTTCGACAGGGATATCATTGGAAGAGCAGCAATAGTTGCAGAACTGCGTCCAACAGCTTGCCAGGCGTGCCCATGCGAGCATGCATCTGTTTGTGTGGCACCTTGTTCCCCATAGCACTCCGGTGTTGCTGCTAGTTCAGGTGATGAGGTGGGGTCTGGGTGAATGGAGAAAGCAGTGTAGTCGCCTTTTGGGTGAAACCTTAGCAGAGGCGGCGCGTGGTGTGTTCAAAAACCCTAGCCGCCACCCCTACCGAGACCTTGGCCGCCACCCATACTACCAAAACCCTGACTGGTGAGCAGCTATCTGCTCCAGGTCACACGACCCGCGATGAGGGTTTGCAATGTTGTGGAAGCCCGCACACAGGCGACATTCGGGGGACAACAAAATGTCATATAACAGGTCCGGCGAGCAGGGGCGCGCAGATTGCTGCTACTGGCATCAGCTTTTTGCTCGCCTGCATCTATTGCAAGCACCAAAAAGCTGAGGGACGGCGGCTAGCCATGTGTAGATAATGCACAGGGAACAACAACAAACGGCGGTCCTCTGGTGGCGGTGACAGTGGCCGAAGAAGGACCAAATTCAAGATTTTCAACAAATTAGAGATTAGGTCAACGACTGGTTGAGGGGCCTGGCGGCCCGAAGGCAACCCAAACTTTTGAAATTTAAGATTTCAATTTTTGGGCCCAGTTTGGGCCTGAAATTTTAAAACCCAACATAATTTAAACTTTTTTGCCCTATTTCTAATTTCAACAAAATTAAAGGCCCTAAATTCTGAGTAATTTATTTGAAGATATGTATATCCCAAATTCATGTAATAGAATAGTTAGATGTGTAGTTACCACATCTTCGGGGCCACGAGGATATTTTATTTTATTTTATTTTTAATTGTTCTTGTATGATGACGTGAATTATTTGCGCACTAAGCAAGTTAGGAAAATAGGAAAGCATGATTTAGTTGTGATGGATCAAATTTCTAAATAAATAATTTGATTCATGTGAGAAGTGAGAGATTTTGCGTAAACGTCTACATATGTAGCTTGCGTATTTGGTTTCTTATAAGTTCTGTAGGATGGAACTAAATGAGATAACAAAAGTGAGAAAATCATGCGTCGAGAGCCTAGTGTGTACGAAAAATCAATTTTCAGGACTTGAGTTAGCATTGTGGTTATTTGTTTATGCTATCAAGAGTATAACCCATATGTGATGTCTCTACTGAGTAGGATAACATGGTCTAAGTTTATCTGCGATAATCAATTCCATTTGTCTAAGGTAACTGACATGGATTGGAATGAAAGAATTTAAATTGAAAAATGCAATCTGGATGAGTGCTTTTATTGTAAACGTCCACATATGTGGCTTGCAATAAAATTGCTTGGGCAATTGGAGGAAACAGTAGTATTGGTTTATCAAGATGTTACAATACTAATTTGTTTCAATGTTATGCTTGTACGTACATTAAAAGATATAAAACGTATACACAACTGAGAGAGTTCTGTATAAACTATCATTTTAGGTTGTAGTATTAACTTGAGATAACTAGTCTAGGTTATTAGTTTATGCTAACGCGTGGTGTCGCATTGAATGGATCGCAGTGAGACGTGTTCCTCTGTTCTGACTATTTGAAGAACCAAGGTCTCGACAAATTTATTAATTCTTAACTCTAGATGTGATATTTAGATATATGCAAATCATTGTTTGTTACTTTGACTTACCATGGGTGAGAATCAAAAGGATGATTCAATATGCTCCGTATCTTGGGTAACAACATTATTTAAATGTATTTATTCAGTCACTTTAGGGCACCATGTCCTGGACATCCAGGTTGATGACATCCCCTTAAGGAGCTCATAAGTTTTATCGTATTAAACCCTGCAGGTGGAATTTATTCCGATACAATAATAATATTGAGCGGGCACCACATAAGGAATTAAAATATTAATTAATTAATGTTGTTAGAGCTTTTAATTAATAATGGGTGTGCATTGTCTTAAACACAGGGAATTAATTAAATCAAATAGAAGCTCTGATTCACATCGGGATAGGATGACAGTTGCAACATTAATTCTCTAGTGGAATGAATTAATGTTATAAGTTCAAATTATATTCTGGGCTGAATATATGTGTTTGGACTTATGGGAGGCTCAATCCTATACCTTCTAGAGATCCCTAGTCTGGCCCAAATGGAAACCCTAGAAGATGCCTATAAATAGGATTTATGTTGAGAGAAAACTAATGATTTCATAAGTTCATGAGCTGAACGACAACAAGGGTTTAGATCTCTCAAATACTGTAGATCTGGATTTACTTGGCACCTAACGAATCGGAGGATTGCTTTCCACCTGGTATCTGATCGTGGTTCACGGGGACACAGGCTAGAAGATCTCTAGTGGAATCAATCTCCAGACCTATAGATCTATCGAGGTAATTCTTGATCTTCTTGATTGAATTTCTTATATGTATGTGTATGTCGGTATCCAACATCGATCGTGGGGACTGTTAGGTGTTGATGTAGAAATCCCACCTTTAAAATTGAAGTTTTGATGTGTTAAAATTGTATACCAAAGTCTAGGCCTTAGAGTTATTACCTCATGTAATCCTTGTATAGGATGATCGAATTGTAATAGCCTAGGAGAAGAGAATTATCAAAAACTGTGGAACAATTTTTAAAGTAGAAGCCGCCTTAATAAGAAAAACTGAGCAAAGTAACAGATGCGGAAAACTGTGCAGACAGTATTCCAACTATCAAGGATTGTATATCAAGAAAAACTGTGGATATAGTTTTTATAAAGAAACTATCGAGAGGCACTCACAGTTTCTGATCAGGACAGCTTCACATCAAAGGAATAAGTGAAAAGCAAAGATGTCGATCAGTTATAAAAGAACATTAAAGAAGTCAATGACGAGAGAAGTGGAAACACTCAGTTATGATTGGCGTACAATGTTGTTCGGCGTCTGACACATCAAGTACAAACTTCTCTGCAAAAAGCACGACAGTGGTTCAGATAAGGCAGAGAAGCAGGTCTACTTTACAGAGAAGGATGGACTCTGATTGGACATCTTCGATATGTGTTGGGAATTAATTGTGAATTCCTCCCTTTTGATCAATATTGTAAAAGTTTTGTTGAATCAAAGCTTATTTAGTTGGTCGATCATTGCTGAATTCTAGCATAGTCTAGCAACTCCAATGTAATGTCCTGTTTAGGAAAAATATCGAGTTGTAATAGATTAGGAAGTGCTTGAGAAAACTGCTGAAGGATTCAACAGATCGAACGAAGAATATCAAGTTCAACCAACTTCGGAATGCTAGAAGTATTCTCAGTAGATTGTAGCTGCTAGAGATATCAGCAGACGAAAATTACAGCTAGAGACGTTAGCGGTCAAGTGCTAAGAAGAATGATTGCTAAGGCGTTAGCAATCACATGCTAAGGACAAGTGGTTAGCAGTCAGAAGCAAGTGATAGCAGAATGTTGAAGGAGTCAGCATTCGCTAGTATTCTAGCATATTGCTAAGCATTAGCAATCAACAAATAAAGGCTTAAGTGCTAAAGACGCATATGCTGAAGCAGATTGCTAGAAGAGCCTAGGAATCAAAAGGCTTAGCAGAGTACTCCCAACATTTTCCGATAGAATGCCTAGCAGGAGATACTCAGCAGATACTTGCGAAAGACGCCCGTTCTGACAGAAAGTACAACCAAGGATGAAAGCTTTACCCGAAGTAGGTAAAGAGGCACTGTACATGCCGGAAAGGACGAAAAAGCAAGTTACTCTCTTAGACGAAGGAGTCGTTGTGTCTAACGGGTATGGAGATTCAAAGTTTGAATCTCTAGATATAAAAGACAAGTCCAAATAGAGAGAACACAACTACTCAACTCTCGAATCAACTCGCACATTTTACAGAGCGAACCAAAAAGGATTCCTTTGACAAAATGAAAAAGGCAAAAGAGAGTAGTTAGTTGAGAGCTCACATCTGAGAATATTCAAATCTCTCAACAATCGCCGTAGTGTCCCCATTCAATATCTGACACTACATTGAAGAGATTCCTTGACTTAGCTCAAGAATCTTTAATCATTGGGATACCTTCCAAATCTGGAAGCATCCAGCAGTCTTTACTGAAAAGGATTGACTCTGACGGGCATTAGCCGCAAACCAGACAGAGTTCGGAGAGAACTATAAAATCTCCATTCCAGCGAAGGACAAGTTTTACGAAGGTGCGCCCTTGACTTGACTAGAGCTGCAGCTTCTAAGAGATTGGAGGATCGGAGGATAGCTTTGTAGTGGCTAGGTCGGAAGCTCACTACCTACTACAAGTGAACGTCGATTCCTTGTACTCCATATATCTTTTTAGTGAAATTCTTAGCGATACGGCTAAGGAGTGGACGTAGATCTATTGGATAGAACCACTATAAATATTGTGTGTTCTTTACTATTCTATTGGGTTCTGTTCATTGATTTAAAACCTAGCAACTCAAGTTGTTAGAGTATACTTGAAGAAAACCCTAAACGATTCTGAGCTTAAACATTTAACAAGAACTTAAGTGCAAGATAATATTTAGAGTTCTGCTGCATTCGTGTGTGTTTGTTGTTCGATAATCACCACGACGACTCTGATCAGGGACCAACAAGTGGTATCAAAGCGATAGATCGTAAGACTTGCTGCTTCTGAGTCGCTTCGACCAGATTTGTGTTTATTCCTTGCACTATACTTTGTTTATTTGTGTCTCTAGCTCATGAACTTAAAGATTATAATGATTAATCATACTTTGTCAAAGTATACAAAGGAGAAGTTCAAGTCATGGCAAAAGCTTGCCACAATCCAGCTGCAAATCATACATCCGGAGATGGCGGATGTTCTTGCGAAAGGTCCAATCCAAATTATGAAAGCTAACACTTTTGTAGGTACAGTTGCCGATGGAGAACCGAGACCTCAAATGGTCGTGAAGCCGTTTGATGAATATACGATTGAAGATAAGAAGAGAGCTCAGTTAGAGCACTTAGCGAAGAAGCTAATTCTTGATTCTTTGCCACCATTGATGGCAGATAAAGCTTTGGACTTTGATAAAGCCAAAGAAATGTGGGATTACGTTTGCGAATCCTCCCAGGAGACAAACCAGATGAAGAGCAACAAGCTACAGGTAGTTGTTGACAAGTATGAGTCTTTTTCTATGCTTGCAGGTGAATCCATACAAGCATTGGAAGAAAGATTCAACACCATCATGGGAGAACTCCGAAATCTGGGTAAAACATACGATAATGGAGAAATGAACAACAAGATCATCTCCAAACTCTACCCAAGGAGCGACAGGTTCGTCAAAATGACCAGCTTGAGTGAGAAATACCTCAGCAAGATGTCTACATCCGATGTATTTGCTCAACTCAAAACTCATAAGTTCATAATACAACAATCAAAGAAGAAGGAGGTTGTTGTGGCTCAAGCTTCGTCAACAACCGCTGTAAACACTGAAGACTAAGCATATTTTGCTAAGAAAGATGCAAGCAAATGGAAGACAAAGAAGCCCTTCTGCACTCAAGAAAGACCTGTTCTGGCTTCTCCAGCGAAAGAGGTTGCCTCTACCCCCAGCTCTTAGCCTAAAGATCTGAAGATAAGTGCTGGAAGAGCAAATTCGAAAGCTTCAGAAGTTGATGCTGGAAGCTAAAGCTGAGAAAGAAGCGAAGGAAGCCAAGCTTGCTTCATCATCCTCTCGTTCCGCAGAGCGAAAGACCAGGACATGCTTCGAGTGTAATTCTCCTGATCATCTTAAGCATGAATGTCCGAGGGTAAGCCAGGAAGAAAGAGAGAGCCTCAAACAAAGGTTTGAGAGAAGAGCTGTCCAGGCGGTCACTAGAGCGTTGCTGACCTGGACCGAGGTGCTAGACGTTCCTGATAATTAATAGGCGTATTACTCTTTTGAGGAAGATGATGAAGAAGCCATGCTGGTCTTGATGGCCGATATTGTTGAAGATCAATTTGCTGATGCTGATGCTGATGCTGCACAGATTGCTGAATCGGCTCTAGCAGTCGACGCGAATGAGGAGCATCTTGCTTTAAAAAGCAGACCGAAAGAGGAGTGTGCATGTGCTTATACATCCAGCAAAGGCAGAGTGATAGGGAGAGGATGCATAGAGCGAAATGGACTAAGGATTATCAACGCTGCACTCGTATCCAATCTCAATTACAATCTGCTAAGTATTTGCCAGCTATGCAAAAATGGGTACACCATTTCTTTCGTTAGTACTGGTTGCTCTATTGCTGACAATGCTACAGGTGAAGTAAAGCTGAGAGGCACCCGAAAGGGTGGCCTATATATTTTTGATTGGCAAAGTGGCCATCAACATTCTTGTTTTGTAGCATTGAACAGGGAAGAAACCAATTGGCTATGGCCTAAGAGGTTGACCTACCTGAATTTCAAGACCATCAACCACCTAGCCAAGCACAAGCTTGTTGAAGGATTTCCTGCTAAGACTTTCCGAAAGGAAGGCGTGTGCAAAGCTTGCTAGCAAGGGAAGCAAACCTAGGCATCCTTCTGATCAAACCCGAAGAATGCCACCTTAGAGAGAATCCTAGAGCTTTTGCACATGGATTTATTTGGCCCAGTCACTCCAGCCACTGTAAGTAAAAAGATTTATACACTTGTGGTTGTTGATGACTTTTCCAGGTACACATGGGTTCATTTGCTGAGAACCAAAGACGGAGTCAATCTCATCCTACCGGAGCTACTCCTCAAAGACCTGAATAGCAATGAGGTTACAATCAAGAGGATTAGATCTGATAATGGAACCGAGTTTTGCAACAGAATTTTGATAGATTTTTGTGCCAAAACTGGTATCGGGCATGAGAATTCCACTGCTAGGACCCCCCAGCAGAACGGTCTAGTAGAGAGAAGGAACCGAACATTGAAGGAAGCTTTGCAGTCAATGCTCGCTGATTCCGATCTAAGTGGAAAGTTCTAGGGCGATGCAGTCATGACAGGTTGCTATACACAGAATAGGAGCGCAATCAATGGCAGATTCAATAAAACTCCTTATGAAGTGTACAATGGTCGTAAGTCTTCTATTACTCATCTACATGCTTTTGGTTCGACATGTTATATTCATAACAATGGGAAATCGAAGCTTAACACTTTTTCTCCTAAGTCTGATGAAGGTGTGTTCCTGGGATATGGACACCCATCTTACAAGGGTTATAGAGTGTTAAACAAGATGACTCAAGTTGTGGAAATAACATGCAATGTTATTTTTGATGAGTCTATCTTAGTGCGCAGAGTTTTAAGAGAGAAAGAGGATAGCAATCATGAAACTAATGATGTCAATGATCAATCCATTTTGAATTCTTTCGAAAATATGAGGATTGACCCGACTAAGTCTATGAGTGATTATAATCCAATCCATACGCACTCAGCAGGTGACCAGACTGCTGATAGGGCCGATGATGCTAATGATCATGCTGAGGCCACCCCACCAATTTATCTTAATGATAATTTGGATATTCTGGAATCATTTGAAGAAGAAGATGAAAAAATTCCAGATTGAGGACGCGTTGCTGTAGAAGGACTGGACGCTACTGAAGGCGTTGCTGAGGACTTTGTCAAAGACGATGCTGTGATTCCAGCTGCTGAAGATCCAGTTGCTGAAGTTCCAGCTGCTGAAGTCCAGGATGCTGATGTTCCTGTTGTTGAGGTACCGGATGTTGAGCCAGAAGTGATTGCTGAGGAGAATATACTAGCAGAGAACAATTCAGCAGGCAAATCTAGCAATGCTACACCAGCAACCAACAACCCGAAACCAAGATGGCTACACGATCATCCTTTAGATGCCATTCATGATTATGTCAATGATCCAGTTAGGACACGTCAAGGCAATGTGATGCTAGCTTGTTATATTTCGCATGAGGAGCCTACAAAGGTTGAAGAAGCTCTACAGAATCCAGATTGGGTCAATGCTATGCAAGAGGAGCTTGTTGAGTTCACGCGCAATCATGTTTGGGATCTGGTGGATAGACCCGAACATCAAAGCATCATTGGGATGAAATAGGTCTTCAAGAACAAAAAAGATGATTCAGGCCATGTCGTCCAAAATAAAGCTCGTCTAGTAGCAAAGGGCTATAGACAATGCGAAGGAATAGATTATGATGAGACGTTTGCTCTGGTCGCTCGATTGGAAGCAATAAGATTATTCCTAGCATATGCTGCACATCATGAGTTCTCTGTGATGCAGATGGATGTGAAGAGTGCCTTTCTTAATGGTGAGCTCAAGAAGGAAGTATACATTTAGCAACCACCAGGCTTCGAACAAGGAAATCAAGTTTATAGGCTCAGGAAAGCCTTATTTGGTTTGAAGCAAGCACCGAGGGTGTGGTATGGAACCTTGTCCAAATTTCTTCTGGATAATGGCTTCAAGAAGGGGAAGATTGACCAGACCCTCTTTCGCATTAAAGACAAAGGAAGCATATTGCTCGTACAAATATATGTCGACGACATTATCTTTGGATCGAAATATTTAAACTTGTGCGACAAGTTTTCGAAGCTTATGACGAGTAATTTCGAGATGAGTATGATGGGCAAGATGTTGTACTTTCTAGGACTTCAAGTTCAGCAATCGAGTGAAGGGATTTTCATTCACCAAAGGAAGTACACTCGCGATCCGATTGCTAAGTATTGTCCTGAAAAGACGAAGAGTTTGAGGATTCCAATCAGCACGAGTTGCCAGATCTCCATTGATGAAGAAGGAGAACCTGTGAATCCCACACTCTATCGAGGTATCATCGGATCCTTGCTTTACTTAACAACTAGTAGACCCGATATCTCTTATTCTGTTGGTGTATGCGCGAGATATCAAGCAAATCCGAAGAAGTCACACTTGGATATTGCTAAGAGGATTATCCGATACCTCAAATGTACCAAAGGTCTAGGAATTTAGTATCCAAGGTGCGATGGGCTAGCACTGAGTGGTTATTCCGATTCAGACTTCGGGGGATGCAAGATTGATTGAAAGAGCACCAGCGGGATATGTCAATTCCTTGGACATAAGCTGATCAGTTGGTTTAGCAAGAAGCAACACTCAGTGGCTACGTCTACTACTGAAGCTGAATACGTAGCAGCTGCTAGTTGTTGTTCTCAAGTCTTGTGGATTCGGCAGCAATTGCTAGATTATGACATTCCTTCTGAATGTGTGCCAATCTACTGTGACAATAATAGTGCTATGTGCATAACGAAGAACCCCATTCATCATTCAAGAACAAAGCATATTGATATCCGACAACATTTTATCTGAGATCATCAAGAGAAGAAGTATATTAATATTTAATATATATGCACTGAAGATCAGCTAGCAGATATCTTCACCAAGCCGCTTGCTGAGGCTCGTTTCATAAAACATTGTCTAAAGTTAGGCCTCATGGAGCTGGAAGGTGCTATGGATAAATGAGTATTAAGTTCTCATTCTTTCTGGATTTCTGGATTTTTAGTTTTCTTGAAGAAGACGGAGAGAAACGTATCCTAGCTTACGTTTTTATGTTGCTGATTCTTGTTGTTGACTTTTGATTGCTAAGCATTTTGGTTGCTGAGTCCAAGCTCTCAGCATTTCCCTGATATACTAAGTTTATTGCAACAAATGATTCCGACGCTCGCTAGAAGTTGGGTGCTGAGTCCAAGCTCTCAGCATTTCGTCGAGATGCTGTTTTATTATTCATCAAATTTCATCAAGTGGTACAGTCGTTTGCTAAGTCCAAGCTCTCATCAGACAATATGGGAATGCTAAGATGTTTGGATGCTAAGTTGTGGATGCTGAGTCCCAGTTCTCAGCAGATCATATATGATTGCTAAGGACTTCTATGCCAGCAGATTGCTGAGTCCAAGCGCTCAGCAGTCTTCAGAAGTCAAAGCGGGAAGTTTTAAATTTGAATTGATGGGCCCGACATAGTGCATTTAATGCGTGCAACTGGTTGCGTCAAACCAGGAGGCGACACGTCAAAAGCACTCGGCATTTTGGGGCGTGGGTTACCATACGAAGGGACTTGCCAAATCTGAGCCGTTGAGTGGATTTGAAGAGGTGTTTCCCCAGTCGTCGGATCATTGTCCAGAAGGTATAAACCTTTCACTTCATTTATCGTTCAAGCCTTCTACACTTTGAATTTGAAATCCCTAGAATCTCTAAGCCTTCAAAACACTCCCAAATTCTACACTTCAAAATTCTTCCAAATTTCTCAACATGTCTAATCTTGAATCCTCAACCCCATCTGAAACTCCGATTAAGTTTTACTTCAAGCCTACTCCAGACTTGACGTTGCATGAGAGACATGCACTGGAGTTTACCAACATTGCGTCGAAGGACGATGTTGAAGAAGAGATCCCCTACTCCCGCCTGGTTACTCTTGCCAGGAAGAAAGAACAATCTGGGTTATCTAAAGCCCAGAGGCGCATATCGCATATGATGAAAGATAGGATTCTGTACACTCCTCTCGCTGCAGTACAGTTTCCAAAATGGGTGATGAACACCCTGGTACAGGCGTAAGTAGTCCAGTATCTATCTGCTGAGCCTACAAAATTCCGACCACATATGGTCTTGGAATTCTATGCGAGGGTTGTCTTTGATGATCGTCACATGTTTTTCACAACGTCTGTGTTCGGGACCCTCATCAAGGTAACCGCCACCGCCCTTGCAGAGACATTTGGGCTTCGCAATTTGGCGAACATGTCTCCACGTATAAGGTGGTTAATACCGAGGAGATGAAGGCTCGGTGGAACGATTGGAAAAGACCAGAGGTGCAGGAGGACCCGACACATCTTTGGAAGGTAGCCACTCTGATACATCATTTCAAGGAGGACTACAGACTCCTTGCTGAGCTCGTAATAAAGATGTTCCAATGCGATGCAGGATCGTATTCGGAACTTTCTGCCAAGAAGTATGCCATGATGATGGCATTGGTAGATGGGTTCAATAGGAACTGGGCGCAATTCATTTTTGAGCGGTGGTTGGACCACGCTAAAAGAATTTGAAGATGAAGGAAGAAGGAAGAATGAACCTTCATGTCCAACGTTAATTTTGAACTGAAGAATAGCAAGTTCCTTGAGACAATCATTCCGAAGGAGGAACTCGACAAGGGTGAGGCTTTGCTGAATACCGATTATATTCCCCTGTGGAAGAAGCAGCCGACCCCAGCACAGCCGACCCCAGCACAGCCAACCCTAGCAGCCAAGACACCCTCTACTGGTGAGATGCTGCTGCAGCAAGCTACTCCACTATCTGCTGAGGAGATTGCTAGTCTTCAGAAAGCTGCTGAAACAGAGCAGTGAATTCCGCACATGGAGGAGATAGAAAAGCTTGGTGATCTGCCTGTCGAGTAGATTGAGGAAATAATGGAGAAGAAGCAAGCAGAACAACCAAAAACAAATTTGGGCCAGATTGTGGTGTCAATTCCCAAGAGAAAGAGGTCAGATGTTACATCTCCTGAGAAGAAGAGGACTCGCAAACGGCTGGTCAAGTCTGCTGAGTTAAAGGAAGCTAAGAAGGAAGCAGCAGAGAAGGAGGCTGCTAAGAAGAAAGCTGTTGAGACTCCTCTCTCTAAAAGACCTCTTGAGGAGAGATTGAAAGGCATAAGGAAGAGGAAAGCTGAGAAGAAAGAGTAGGAGAGGAAAAAGCACAAGAAGAAGATGGAGAGGCTTACTTTCGAAGCCAGGGACAGGAAATTCGAGCAAGCCAAGCAGCGTGCTGAGGAACGGGCTGCTAAGAAAGCGGCTGCTGATCAACAAGCAGCCGAGAAAGCTACTGCATTGATAGCAAAAGCAGTTGAGGACGCACGACAGCAAGTAGTTGAAGCTGTCAAGAAAGGAAAAGAGAAGGTGGTTCCTGCTATTCCCTCTCCCACCCCAGCATTAGCAGAGGAGATTGTCATTGAGGAGGAAGCGATGACCGATCAAGACCTTGAGAGGCTGCTGGAGACTGGAGCCTTTAATGCTCTAGATCGTCCTCAAGGAGGAGCCGCATTAAATGAGCCTATTGTTGAGCAAGCAGATGACAGCAGTGATGAAGAGGTTGTTTTTGAGGAAGCCTCTGGGTCAGGAAGGAATGCTGAGGCAGGTGCTAGCAGCACAGGAGGTGCTGAAGTACATGCTGAGGAAGCATCCAACGTTGCTGAAGGGACAGGTGCTGAGCCAGTGGCTAGCACTTCTGGAAGAGGAGAGGGAGCGGATGCTGAGGCAAAGCCAAAAGAGGTTGCCGAACTAGATTCAACATTCTTAGCCTCGTGCTTTTCGGAATCAGACTCAGATAGAAAATCTGCCGACATTTTTTATGTCAAGCTGTTAAGAAAGATTTTAACCAAGGACAATGAAACTCTCCAAGTTCCTTTCAAGGGACTCCCAAGCTCAAGGTTCAAGCTCAGGAGAGTGGCACAGCTGTGTGCTCCTGTATACCATGCTGAGGAGGTAAATTCTCATCTCTTCCCTATGGCTTTTGAGATTGAGGAATTTGTGAATGCAGAGATCGAGAGGGATATCGCCAGCACCTTTTATGTTGAGCTAGATCAAGATACATTCGAAAGCCAGGTGCTGGGCATGGAATTCAGGAGACAAAAGTACAAAAAGGGAAAGACGACACTGCTCGAAAGATGTTGAAGCTCCTCGATTAAGTACAGGTTCTATCTTTCCTTTTATTACCTCTTTCAATTTTATTTACCTCTCTTATTTATTAAATTTCTCCCTTGATTATTCTACACATAGAGTTAAATTCGCTTTAAACAAAAATTAATACAAGGTATTAAATGGAACACATATATTCGAATAGGACTTTCAATACATTTTGAAGAATATTAATATTTTTTCCTATTCTCTATTTTGCTAGACTACTCGAGCAAACCTCAACGTTCCCCGAAGGACATCATGCCTAGGGGCTCAACCGAGGAACGAACAATGCTATTAGAAGAAAAAGGACTGTTTGAAGAGCAAACAATGCTATTCAAAGAAAGAAAGAAAAATAATAAATATAAAAAATAAAAAGATGAAAATACCTGGAGGATTAATCAAAATATTCAACCCAACTCTCATTTCTTCTAGAGTTCTAGGTTTTATCTTAACTCTCATCTCTTCCAGAGTTCTAGGTTTTATCTTCCCTATCCCCTATCCTTTAAATTTCTAAATTTGATTTTCTCAACATGTTGAGTTATTTTTTGTTCGCCATGATTTTCACTCGTGATAAGTGATTAAGTCTAAATCAAATAACTCCTGCAAGAAAGCTTTTTGTTATACTATTGATAAATTAATGTTAGACTATCCTTCATCGTTTGTGAGGTTTTGTTCACATTAGATAATAAATTTTCACATGCAAAGTTAGTTTTCGCAATTTTATATTCGACCTAATAAGCAAATGGTCGAGTCTTAATATAATCAGTTGTTTGAGAAAATCATTAATGTGTTGATATTTTATATCTATGTTGTGTTGATATTTATTCGCTTCTTAATTGCATCATCGCTCGAGCACAAATCAACCTCCGAGTATGAGGCAACCGTGTTCATGTGCTATTCAACGAGCAAAAGAACTTTTCAAAGGAAAAAGCCATCGCTTGTAGTAAAGACTAGATGTTGTTCGATGAAAGAAGAAAGGAGAGATCTCAAGAAAGTAAAATGATACCATTGTATCATTCATTTCAGTCAGCTCCATCCAACGCGCGCTACACCAATTCAAGTCAACACAACACGCCTTGGGGCTCAACATGTCTCAGTACAATTATTTATAATTCAAGTATTTTTAATTACATATTTAACTAACTTGCAGGAAATACCAAAGATACCTTTCAACAAATTAACGCACCGCGGAAAATACCTTATGGTTGAAAATCATTCGAAGCGAAACCATGGCCTGGGGCTCAAGCTTTAAAAGCTCCTCTCCTAAGTTATTCCAAGAAAAAATATTATTGCTCTGACAATCACGAAAGTAGTCCTCTTGGAGCTTTATTCCTCTTCGAATTATCTCTGAATATCTAATGGAGCCTTAGGGAACCTTTTAAACTACCATTTTAGGGCTTGATATTCATAAACCCTCTGAGGCTCTTGAAGTGGTAAACACGAGAAGCACATCTTATATTACGAGCTCAAAATAGCTCGATACGCAAACCAGCCACTTCCTCCGAAGAGGTCGGCCACTTAAAAAACCCCGAGTACAGAGTTGAAACAACTCACAGGGGCTAACCAGATGGCTAAAATTGGACAGAACCCGAACTGTCCTTACATAAATGCTATGGTTTTGGGCCCGCAGCTGTGGCACTCATGGCAACTTTACAAAGTTGCACGAGTAAGAAGGGTCACCCACAGAGGAAATAATCCTTCGAGCCAAGAAGGTGCTATTAAAGAACTTTGAGTTATACCGAATTCTCACCTTTTGAGAGTTCGAAGAGCCAAAATCTGGGAAAAAATTGAACTCCACCTGTGTCAAATAACAAATTAACACGATTTATCGATTATTTGACTTACCGAGCTCCCAGAGAGCACCTCGCTAAGCCGAAGGGGCTATTGTTGAGGGTAAAAAATAAGCGGCCCAAATAGAGGTCTAAGTATACGGCCCATAAATTATTTTGCAGGAAAGAAGGCCAAAGGAAAAGGAGTCCGAATAGAAGTGCAGTTAGTCTTAACCAGTTCACAAAGCAGCTCGACTGGAAGCAGTTCGATTCAGCTAGAAAAGAGTTTGAATAAGAGAGCAGTTCAATTTAATCAGCTCGCAGAAGGAAGCTCAAAGTAGTTCATGTTGAGTTACTCCTCGGCCGTTTCAACTCAGAATTAAATGAAGAAGTGTAACAGTTCAAACGTTAGAAGTGGTTCGACCGTTACGATTTAAAGGGATTAATGGCCGACGGTTTCAGGACAATAAATGAGGACTCAAATAAATGTTTTAAAGAGATTTTCTTATAAATAGGTCATTATTTTTGTAAAAGGGATGAACACTTTTTCTTGAAGAAATATACACCAATTTGTTCATTTCTTGTAATTCTTGATTGTCTTGTTTGAACATAAATCTACAGGCTCTATTTTTTCGAAACTCAACAGTATTCAATAAGACAACCTAACTTGTGGAAATAACATGTCATGTTGTTTTTTATGAAGCTACTCTAGTGCGCAGGACACTTCAAGAACTGGGTCTGGAAAATCATGAGATCAATGATGTCGATGAGGAACCTAGAACTGATATTGATCATAATCAAACAGTTTCTCTAACTAGATCTATGAATGATATTTCTGAGACTCCAGTAGCCTCGGCTGAACCTCAAGCAGTCGAGAGGGCCAATGATGCTAATGTCATTGCTGAGGCCTTAAAGTTAATTAACATCGAAGATCATAATGAAAAAAAGCCCCCCGAAATAAATGCAAAGGTTTTTAAAGCATAACAATATGATACGAAGGAGATCAACCTTGAGACCGCTGAGGAAGCAGCTCCAACTTAAGAAGCAATGATAGTTCAGAATTAAGATGTTGATGAGAATGCTATTCCAAAAGAAGGAGATGAAGCAGCCTCTGAAAAAGGAGATAGAACAGTTCTAGAAGAAGAAGGCGAAGCAGTTCCAGAACTTAGAAGTGAATCATCTCATGAGGAACACCCTACAGCTTCTGAGAATCCAGCTACTTCTGCTGAAGTCGTACCTGTGAAGAAGCCTAGTTGGCTAAGGGATCATCCTGTTGAAGCTATCCTATATGATATTGGCAACCCAGTTCGATCCAGACAAAGAACTAACTTGATGTCTTGCTTTATTTCACAAGTCAAACTAGTGAAGATAGGAGAAGCACTTCAATCAGCAGATTGGATCAATGCGATGCAGGAAGAATTTGCAGAGTTCAGTTGCAACAATGTGTGGCATCTGGTGGACAGACCAACGCATCAGTTCGTGATCGGTACTAAGTGGGTCTTTAAGAACAAAAGAGATAAGACAGTACCATAGTTCGAAACAAAGCAAGATTGGTTGCTAAGGGGTATGCACAATGAGAAGGAATAGACTTCGATGAAACTTTTGCACCAGTTGCCAAACTAGGGGTCATTCGTCGGTTCTTGGCCTATGCAGCTTACTACAACTTCACAGTTCTTCAAATGGATGTAAAGAGTACCTTCCTTAATGGCGAATTAAAGGAAGAAGTCTATGTCGAACAGGCCCCAGGTTTCGAGCAAGGAAACCAAGTCTACAAACTAAGGAAAGCTTTGTATGGATTGAACCAAGCACCTAGAGCATGGTATGAAACTCTCTCCCAGTTTGTGCTCAAGAATGGATTTGAAAAGGGTGCGATCGACCGAACCTTATTCAAGATAAAGGATGGAGAGGACATCCTACTTGTTCAAATCTATGTAGACGACATCATCTTCAGCAGCAAGAACACCAAGCTATGTGAAAATTTTGCCCAGTTGATGCAGAATAAATTCCAAATGAGTATGATGGGCAAGATAACATATTTTCTTGGTTTGCAAGTTGATCAGTCTGACAAAGGGATCTTTATTAGTCAGAAGAAGTATACTCAAGACTTAATCAGCAAATTATGTCCGGAGAAGATGAAGTCTCTAAGGATTCCTATGAGCACCAGTTCTCAAATCACTCTCGATGAAGAAGGAGAACCTATTGACCCAACTGCTTATAGAGGAATTATTTGGTCTTTACTGTATCTAACTGCCAGTAGACCCGATATATCTTATGTTGTGGGAGTATGTGCAAAATTCCAGGCGAATCCGAAGAAGTCTCACATGGATGCAGCTAAGAGAATCGTGAGATACCTTAAGAAGACTGAGTCTTTAGGTATCTGGTATCCCAAGTCTGATGGAATCATGCTAAATGGATTCTCTGATTCAGATTTTGGAGGCTGCAGAATTGACAGAAAGAGCTCTAGTGGAACCTATCAATTTTTAGGTCATAAATTGATTAGCTGGTTCAGCAAGAAGCAACATTTCGTGGCTACGTCAACCAGTGAAGCTGAATATGTGGCAGCAGCCAGCTGTTGTGCTCAAGTGCTATGGATAAAGCAGCAGCTCAAGGATTATGGAATAGACACTTGATGTGTTCCTATTTACTGTGACAACAACTGTTCAGTTTCTATTTCGAAGAATCCAGTTCTACACTCCAGGACGAAACACATTGATATTCGTCATCATTTCATCCGAGATCATATGGAGAATGAGGATATCTCGGTGGAATATATTAGAACTGAAGACCAGTTAGCGGATATCTTTACCAAACCGCTACCTGAGGCTCGATTTAAAGAGCTATGCATTAGACTAGGTCTACTAGAGTTTGATGAAATCTCAAGAGAAAGAGATGAAAATTGAATAGTACAAAACTGTCAAACTAAAGTAAATCCGACAAGCTTATTATTTAGGAAATTTGTTCTTTTTGTGGAACTGCTTACTCAAATTTTTAAGTCAAAGGGAAAACGACCACTTCATTCATTAAGTAAAATGGAGGATACAATATTAGAGCAAAACACAAGAAATCTACATTTACAGAAAGTAGGTGGATATACTTCTTGGTGGTTAGTAATCGATGGCAACCAATTTGGATCCATCACAGTAAAGAGAGGAATCCTCTTTTCAATAAGCCAACCCAGTTGCATGCCGTATAGGATCGGGATCTCAGGAAGACTACGAAAGGCCATCATCAGGCGGTCAAAAATGAAAGCAGCCCAGTTTACTTCAGCCTGATCCTCAAATGCAATCATTGCATTCCATACTAGCGGTGAAAAGTGTGTGTCCAGAAGGGTGTTGCCAATAACCATCTGGCTAATTATGTAAAAGTCGCTCTATAGCGCGGCTTGAGGAAATCGCTAGTCATAGTTGGATGGAGCCCTACTTCCGCTACCCTCCACTGCTACCACGCTGACCACTCAGGCACTGTGTCATCCTTAAGATAGTCCTTGACCAGGATGTCGTTGCGTCTAAGCCCGAATTCGACAGCTAGATAGTCAGCCAATAGAAAGAACTCCTCTCCATTAAGATTGAAATGTATCTGTTTCTTTGTGACAGTGGAATTGTAGGCGACTACCTTCAGTAAATCCTTATGGAAGGAATGAGGCTCTTTGGTCACAAAGTTCTCAAGACCATTGGCCTGTAGTTTCTCCATCACCTCATCGAATATGTTGGTAGTTTTCCAGTTCTGCCGCCAGAACCCACCTATATCCAGGATATTGTTCCTTTGGATGGAGATTTTTGCAAGATCGTTCACAATGCTAGGTGAAGGATATATTTTCTCTAATGATATTACATGGAGCAAAGAAGCATGTACTGATATGAAGTGACAAATATTACTTCGTGACAAGGTATTTATTGGAGATATCTATGCGACGATCGATGAGTTTGAATTAAATGCCAACCACTGCGTCGCATCACTTCTAAATGGACATAAAGGCAAAGAAGACAAAAGGAAAAGTGTATAGCCTTAGTGCATAGTCAAATCATGGAGATACGATCACAATCTCCCAGATCTCTCGATTAATTCCTTGGAATGTAGTTCAGACACTGCAAGGTCACAAAATTGTATCACAATAAATTGTATGACGTGTCCAGTTAAGAAAGTGAAATTATCACAAATTCACTCAAGATTGAAATAAAAGAACATTTTTGTTTCATTTATAAGAACAAGTACATTACATCAACAGAAAATCAAAAAAATTACAAAAGCAGTCTCTAAAAAAGGATGAATTTCGATCAGCAAGGGAGATGACGCCTTGGAGGATAGATGTCTGAGTCCCTTATGTTGGTCCAACCTTGAACAAGAAATGGAATCTCCTGCTCCAGAAGCCAGCTCAGCTACATCCCATAGGGAATTGGGATGTAGGGAGAAATTGGAAGGCTTCCCGCACTTGGTCGAATACATAGGAGGCCCAGACGACCCTCTCCTCTTCAACAAAGGCCATCATAGCCTTTCAAACTGGAGGAGAAAAATCTGTGTCCGGCATAGGATAGGCAACGATCATGTGATTTATGATGTCAAACGACAGG
Organism: Plectranthus barbatus; assembly: GCA_026898455.1. Taxonomy (NCBI): domain Eukaryota; kingdom Viridiplantae; phylum Streptophyta; class Magnoliopsida; order Lamiales; family Lamiaceae; genus Plectranthus; species Plectranthus barbatus. The sequence goes on along the minus strand of JAPKLW010000026.1, from coordinate 86,800 downwards.
TGATATCAGGGCTTCAGCTAATTTGACGACACTGTTAGGTGGAAATCGACATCAACATCCCTCCATCTCTGCCAAGCAGACCATTCGGGCGCCGTTTGATATTTGAAGCAGTCCATGACAGGCGTTTCCCCTCGAGGAAGCTCAAAACTGATGTGGAAGGACTCAGGAGACCAGCGAATTTAATGACCGTTGATGTTGCCAAATATCTCATTTTCCTCTGAAATATGGCTGTTAAGGGCAAACATTTTCAGCATGTCCTCTTAGAATTTAAAAGGTTTCCGGGTCAGAAACTTCTCAAGATCATTTGCATCCAAACTCTTCATCACTGTGCTGAACACTTGATGATTAGTCCAATATTGGACCTCCAATCCAACCTTGTTAAGGATCCTGTTACGATCAATGGAGATATCACAAACAGAAATCATATTTGTTCGATGAGCAAACTAAAGATTAGAGATGGTTGGTTGTGTGCCTATCACCGTCTTGAAGAAGGAGTATTTATGGGATAATCGTGCGACGTTCAACACGATGTCTATTCATTTAAATGTATGGAACGACGTTCCAGGAAGACAACATTTTACGATGAATATTCGGAATCTAAAATGTCAGCAATGAGTATTTGACAACTGCTGTGTGCGAGTCAAAACTTGACATGTGTTCGATAGTGCAAAGGTAATAGGTGTATGTCATCAAGTTGTTAGAAGATAAAGATACGAAATTTTAGCCTGTGCAGAAAATCATAAAAACGCGTGGCAAATCATTCATTGATGCAAAAGATGGTACTGAGTACATATACAAAAAGGAATAAGAGCAAAAGTCATCAGTTCAGTTTTTTTGGAAACAGTCAAGGGGTGGACATCCATATAAGTGGGGTAGTAGTCCGATCCAATTAGATTCGATGGACCCTCCTTCAAGTATGGAATTTGTTCGTCAAGGAGCCAGCTCAACTGCGTGCAATAGGGAATAGTAACTTCAGGCAGTTTCAGCAGAGCACTCTGCAGACGATCGAAGATGAATCCTGCCCAATGCACTGAAGCTTGGTCCTGAAATGCCAACATTGCCTTCCAGACAGATGGCGGAAAGTCAATTTCATCAGGAGAAATGCAGACAATCATCTGGTTGATGACATTGTAGGATACTCTGTAACGTGATTTGAGAAATCCACTCGACGCAGTAGGAAGAAAGTCAATGTCCCACATCCTCCAATCCTGCCAAGCTGACCATTCTGGTGCCGTCTCATTCCATCGATAATGTAAAACCAATGTTCCACCTCGGGGAAGCCCAAACGCATCTGCAATACGATATGCTGACTAGAGGAATTTCTCTCCATTAATGTTGAAGTCGATCTCCTCATCAGAGACCTTGGCATGGTAAGTCACCAACTTGAGCACATCAGCATGGAAGGAATTAGGGGTTATTGTTACAAAGCGTTCAAGATCATGTGCCCTCAAATTCTCCATCACTCCGTTATGAACCTCTGGAATTCTCCAGTATCGTGAAACAAGGGTCTTCTCATCCTGAATTTTGTTCCTATGGATGGAAATCTTCCTCATTTCCTTTGAGAGATTAAAAAGGGAAGAAAAAGAAGATGAGGTAGACATCTTCTGGAAGATCGAATATATTTTGGGTTTCTGAAAGAAGATGGAATGGGTAAATATTCAGACCTAAAAAAAGGGACATTTAAAGGCTCTTTTGTGTGTGAATTGAAAAAGTGGCAAATCACTTAAATGCCAAATACGACTCCTCACGGTTCAGAGTCAGATGAATCAGTATTCAATGACCACCAACCGCTTGGAGCCATACAGAATGAGGTTATGAGTATTAGATCTGAGGGTTATGAACTCAGAACCTGTAAAGGGATCAAAATCACAATAATGTCGATTTCCAGACATCGCATTAAAGCTCAAAGAACAGAGTTCTAGAACTGACTGAAGCTGCACGAAGAAACTGTCAAGGTCCCAGTAATAGGTTCTAACTGGTGATTAAAGAGACATAATAGCTCAGTTCTTCATTATGAAGATAGTAAGCAGTTTTTGTGAAGTCAAGGGATAAAAAAAAAACTGCCTCAATCAAAGGCACATATTTTTGAATTCGATGAAGGTTGTGGCTGCACGTTGCATTAAATGCGGACACCTCAACGACGTATCACTCGAAGCCACGTCAACTCTCCCATGCGATACTGAACAGCATGCCAGATGATGTGAAAAGCCGCCTAAGTCAGCATCTATCTCAGTCACTCAATGCAAAAAGGAGATTTAATCTCAACCTATGATTTTGTCAGACGATCAATCACCAAAATCCTTTAAACCCTTTTTGTCATCGTCTCCAACATTCACCCCTGAACACCCTAGTCTCAGGAAGTCAATCCTTCAAGGAAATCTGAGGTTTCTACTCCAAGACGTCAAACTAATCCACATTCCATATCCAAATCAAGCCAAAAGAAAAGACTCAGATGAGGGATACCAGCACCTCCGATAATCCGAAACCGTTCATAGTCACTGAAGAAACCTCCAAAAGACGAACTATTTCAAATAATGGACGAAGCTGGCCTCGCCAACCATCAGTTACGGGCATTGCAAGTCGTAAAGGAGAAAATCTTAAATTGGAAGGATTTCACCTCTATCACGACAGATACGGCGATTGCTACAGAGATCGTTGCAAAGCTCATAAAGGAAAATCTAACGCGGTTCCTGACTTCTAGTCCCCAGAATTTAACCCAAATCGTGTAGCCGAGTTCTACAAAAATGCAATATTTGACGAAGATAATCGGTTCTTCCGGACGAATGTTGCATCAAAGGATATAAGAGTTGATCCTAATCTCGTCGCTCAACATTTCCATCTACCCAAGACAGGAGTCCACATCGCCAACTATCACCATGATGATATGGAGGTTCAGAAGACTCATTGGTTGAAGTGGAAAAATCCCAAAACTAATGAACAATTCAGACCCGCCACAAAGGTATCTGCACTGAACCCATGCTAGAAGACACTCAGTGAGATAGCTCTAAGGATAATATATTGTGTCATTGGATCCTTATCTGAGTTAAGCAGTTCCAAATATTGTTTAATGATGGCTCTTGATGACTGCCCTGGAGGAAATTGGGCAGAATATATCTTTGGACGATTGTTGGAAAATGCGAAGAAAAATAAGGGCATTCAAAAGGATAGCAAGTTTTCGTCAAGTGTTGGTTTTGGTTTTAAAGTTAGCTACCTTCTTGAGAGCATTCTAGGAATACAAAATGAGGGGGAAGACCTCATACCATCTGATTTCATTCCACCAAAAGATCCAGTCTACCGGTTGATTCAAATAAATAAAGGAGATGACAGTGGATACGAAGGTGATGATGAAGGGCATGACAATTTTTCCGGCGGAGGGTATTTGAATGCGAATATCTCCTTCGATACTCAATGGTTCAGAGTGATTCTAATCTCTATGGAATCCTTGTAGCAAGGGCTACACACGGATGTAAGTTTCTTGGCCGGTGGCAAATAGTGGTGGTCGAAAAACGACGGCGATTAGTGCGTACATGAGAGTGGTGTGCGGCGATGGTGAAGAATGAAAGGAAATTAAAATTGCTGAAAACTGATTTTCTGAATTTTGATAAAAATTCCCACCGCCTCACCATTAGTTGTTGACGCCCTATCACCGCACAAAATAATCATAGTTGCTACGTGGAAATTCTTCGTCGCGAAGAATTGTTGCACATTACATCCACCGATTAAGCTCGCGCGTATTTTTTTACACCGCTAATTGATATCATGGTTCCTAATTGGATTCACATGGTCACAATAAAGTATGGCAATCCACAGTATTTCTCAATCAAAACGAGTCCAACTCGTTGGTGAAATTTTATAGTTTTTAGATCGGTCATAATTTGATTTCGAACACAAAATAGTCCTAAAATTCACCATTTGCTCCACAATTCTCGGAATTTCATTCCAATTATTTTCTACCTCTTGCCACTTCATTCTCTAGCATACCCAAGATCGTTGAATCAATTGGAGCTTCCGGGTGCGAGATACAAATTTAAAAGCTATTGTTTTCCTTCAGAAAATAATTAGTCACACTTAACACAATTCATGTTAACTGTGGCTGCATGGTCACTTACATTTTCTCAAAACAAATCTAACCGTATACTACATGCAAGAAATGAACTTGCATGTCCTCTTGGGTTTAAATTTTCATCTCAAAATGCGAGTAAAGTAATAATTGCTAAATTAAATCTTTATTTACAATTTATTAAGCATAATCTCACTTAATTAAACTCTGGATATTACAATCTGACAAGGATGCAGACAAGTAGTGCATTGCCATGAATTCAGTAATAGAATTCAATAGGCTTTGGTTGTATACCAGAAGTCCTGATTGCTAGATAACTTCATAGCTATAGGCAGTGAGTAGGTATACAAGTTACTTAGAGGAGCGAATGAAATTATTGCTTGAATAAGCAAAGGTTGGTGGTAAAGTATTATGGTCAGTAAGAGAGCATAGACTATAATGGAACATTTCACCTGTAAGTCGTGCATGAGTTCATTTGTATACTCCGGATCATAGCAACACTTGGGAACCTAGTGATCTGACAGTTGAAATGACCATAAGGTTATGTGTAGTAAGGCGAGTAGCATCTTGTCTTAGAGCTTTGGAATTCCATCTATGACTCTAGCTTAATGGTCATGGAACTTACATTCAGACGACATGATAAAGTCCTATGGATTTTTTCTATGCATGAATGAGAGATTTATGTACTGGTTATGAGTCAGCGGTAGCGTGGTGTATCTTGCACAATATATAGATAATATTCCCTTATTTGGCGACAATGTGGTCGTATTATTAGACATACAGAGATGGATATCTGAACGGTTGCAGATGTTGGCCGAAAAGGACTTTGGGTACATTCTCAGGATCAAAGTCTAGGGTGTTTGCAAGAAGAGGATGTTAAGTATGTTCGTAACGTTCTACACGGTTACTGTATAAAATTTAATATCTTGCTATGTGGTTTGCATAGTTGATAGATATATGTCTTAACCATGGACACACACAATACGGTTTAGTATATGTGACGTAGGTTATGGTTCAGATCTCCAAGTGTACTAGATCATAATAATGTCTTACTCTAACTATATGCTCACTTTTGGTTATAGAATCATATAATGGGTGAGTTTAAAACTATCGACTTTTATGAAAATCCCATAGTAGAATATGATTCATGTATTACCTATTAGAATTCAGTAATGGTTATTCATTTGCATATGGTATCACTAGTTTAAGTGCTAGTACTAATGCAGTTGCAAATTTGAGAAACCTAGATTTCACAGAGTGATGTAGCATATAGAGTTAAGTACCAAAGTAAGAGAAGACATACAATCGAGTAAAAAGTGAAAATAGTTTTTTTAGCTGCTTGATTTGTAAAAAAAAATTCTTACCACATAAATCTATTATAGGCATAGATTTGGACTATGGTTGATGCAAGCCACTCGGTGATTAATTTAACAGCTAATGGTTTTAACACATTGTATACTCTGGAAAACATATCATGATGCTTAGAGTATAAGTGAGAGATTGATAGGTTTGTGTATAATATAAGGCATTAATGTCTTGTATACAATGATACAATTCTCCTGCCTGATTAACAAACATATAAAATGAACAATAGTATCATCTTATCTCGTCGATAGGGAGATCATACGGTGTAGGAGATCATAGAAGATCGTATAGATCGCTTGAACTAGCAAAATATAAACAGTATCATAGCTGAGATAGTTCCAGGATAAACTGTTGGTATAAGCTGCGGCATATTTAGTAATAAGTGGCTTATCTTCGCTGCTAGATATGATGGTACGTTCAGTACATATTGATTGGACCTAACTAAGATCGATTATTTTATTTGACATTAAAAGAATTTTGATCTTGATGGCTTGATGGAATCTTAAGCCTAATGAAGGTCCAGAAGTATATACAAATTTGTGTGTCACTTTGAAATGCTATGGTGGAGAGTCTTACATGTACTTGTATATATGCATCTTGGGTGATAGCAATTTGTATATGATTGTCTGTGACAAGAATCAGGTATGCATATCTAGTATAGGATGGTGACATTCTCTAAGGACCTCATAAAGTTCATTATGCTAAAGTCCTGTAGGCTGATTAAATCTAAACATAAGTGAAAAGGTTGAGTGGTATTACTTAGGAATAAAAGATATTAATTAATTTTGGAGTTTGTCAGAGCTCAAATTAATTAATGAATGTCTGGAACCTTAAATATGGGGATATACCAAGCCTATGCAACCCGTTCCTCATAATGTGGTAATAAATTGGTAGGTCAATATTGATTCTCTGGTGGCATGAATCAATATTAATTTTTTAATTATATTCTGAGTTGAAAATGTGGATTAATCAATTTAGAGGCCCTATTTATTATTTACATACTAGTTCTTGGTCTAACGCATGAAAAGCTCAAGCTCATTAAGAATTATAATTTTCCTACAATTAACCCATCGGTTTGCCAGATCAGATGTTCATAAGTTGCAAATCAGCATGCCATAGTTTTGGGAGATGATAGGCAACAACATCTGAGTGTGAAAGGAAATTATGCTTCTCGATTGGTGCAATATCCGGTAGCAGTGTTCACTAGTTATCAAGATATGAGTAAGGGTCACAAATCAGAAGATCAGATATGGTGGATTCTTTTCTCCTCTCTCTTATAATTTCCATTTTTATTATTAATTAAAATTAAATATATTTAATCTTTATTTCGTAGAATTAAATATGGAGCGCGAGGATTCAAATGGGTCAATCCCTATACACATATTTGCAAATACTACAGGTGAAAGTTAATCCGATAAACCTTCGCATGAAAATTTATTAAATAGGAGCATGCTAGAGAATACTTATTGTATTACAATTATTTAGATATCTACAGAGATCCTTAGTTCATATGAATTATGTGAACTTTGGTTAATAGAATAACTCCTTCACCCGTGCTATCCTTAACACGAGACCATCTGAAACCATCAACTAACCTTCCGCTGGTTTATGAAACTTCCCATATCTCTGTAGGAAGAAGAACATGATCAACGTTCAATGACAGAACATAAAACTCCAACCCGCAGGACAAAGAGACTATGAAGTGGATTCTGGTAAAACTCTGCCGACTACAATACCTATGACCGAGGGTAGCTGAAACCCTTATTTTTAAATATTCAAAGTTGTAGCATGTATTCAAGTATTGTGAACTACTGCGTAAAGTGATTTCTTTTTGTGGAGAAAGAAGAGTGAACAAAGGAACATTTGATTTCTTAACCACTATAAAAATCCTTATTTTTTATTTCTATATTCAGTGCTTTTAGTTACAATTTTCAAATGTCTTTAAAATCCGACTACTACGAGTTGTCGTTGTATAACTTTAACTGGTTTAATTCTTGTCTGATCTAAATAATTTTATTCGACAGATGGCTCCCTAAGATTCGTATGATAACCATTAAATGGGTCTATTTATTAATTCTGCATACTTTCATACTCTGAGTTGGGATCAATAGTAACTTATCCAAATATTTTTGTATAGAGTGGGCAAAAACATCTGCTTATATAAACTGATAGAATATATATTCATACACTTACAGTAATATCAAAATCGTAAATAGATAAAAAAATAAAAATCACAATAAACACGGCAATTTTCTCGAGCTCGTCTTCATCATTAGCGTTCTAAGATCCTATTCTTTCGTATCTTTGATCCATTCTTCTATTTCTTTACGATTATTACGAAAGATTGATTATCTTTTAAAAATATTACATCATTATATTATCAAATATATATTTTCAGTTAGGAGGGTTGGACACGCCCTTCTCTCCATATAGATCTACTATTATATATTGATTATTACTAAAATAAATATAGTTTATAAACTATATAAGCATGAAAACGATTCATTAAAGGAAACTTGATTGAAGAGATAGTATCGCACAAGCTTTTGCAAATTCATAAATACTAATTCATGTATTTATTCTTTACAATTATATATATCAAAATACGGCCCCCTTTTGATTCAAATTATTAGCTCCTCCAATTAAACCATGATATCAACTAACATGCATATATTGACTTCCATAACTAGACGTTCTTGGCCTCTCACTATAAGAAAAAAAATATATATAAAAAATTGTAATAATTTAATCATTGGCTCAAAATGACTATCATTAATGAATTAATAATTGTGAATAATGAAGTGATAATTTATGGCAATTGTAATTATTTACACTTTGAGATTTCAAACGCCGAATGTATAGCAGCGACTACGCGTCGATTTTAATATGCAGGATTCTTGATTTAAAATCATATATAGTTTTATAATATGATTTGTTAGGCCAATGCAAAATTAACTATGTGAAGGCTGAAGAAATCAAGATAATATGCACAAGTACATACAAAAAACCAGTAGAAAATGATGTTTCTTTCAATAGAATCCATCCAGTCAAAATTGATAGTCTAATCGAAACAAGTTGAATTGAGTAGTATCTTTGCTTAAGTTTGAAGCAATTATTATTGACTTGAACTGCAAACGTTTTAATCAAATACTTAAAAGTTCACGAAATTAATTGAATCTGAATAAACTTCATAATTTTAGATTATATTTAAAATAAAAATTATTTTTCGAAAGAAAAAATTGTTTGATCTCAGAATAATATCATATTCACACTTAAATTTAATTTTCTCTTATAACTAAAAATATTAATTATTCTTGTCAGTTTTAAATTATTAAAATATCAATACAATGAAATAAAAAAAAAATTATACTCCCTCCGTTTCGATTATATAGTCCACTTTGATCTTGCACGTTTGTCAAAAATTATTTAATATTTAAACAAACTTCCAACATTACCCTTATTTAAAGCATTAATTAACCTCTTATTTTCATAATTTTACATTTAATATTCTCATTTTCCAAGATTATTTAGGGATGTAATGGTAAATGATCATATAAAAATAATACCAAATATAGAAACTGGACTATATAATTGAAACACCCTAAAATAGTAACTCGGACTATATAATCGTAACGAAGGGAGTATTTCTTAGTAAAGTTAACTAACAAGCTCCACTAAATGATCTTAAATGAGTTTTATTAAATTGGGACTTGAGAAGCTCATAAATAATTAAATTCATCCTAGAGAAAAATGATTAAGCTTCGAATTTTAGGAATCTTCTTATAGGTCCTCATAATAAATTTATAGTTTTGCATATTATAATACTTTCTCCGTCCCATTTTAATTGTTCCTCTTAGCTTTTCGTCCGTTCCATTTAATTGTCATACTACTTAAAATAGAAAGTTAATATCCATTCATTAATAAAATATTAAATTTTTTTATCTCTATTCGTATTGGCTATTGTATCAAATCCTAAAGGGGAGAAACAAGCTAAGACGGAGGTAGTATTAACAATGGAAAATATTAAATTGAATTATAAATCTATTTTTAAATGGCGAATTATTTGTATGACTTGATTTTCAGTTAGTTGTACTTTGCTCAGCTGCAATAAATAGCCTTCCAATAATTTCCAGTTCACAAATTAAAACTTGCACCGAGCATTTGATAAAACCGATCAATCCCTGGTTTGGTTTTTTGTGGAAAAATTCTAGCGGTTGTGGTTTAATAAAAAGCAATCCATCTTTTCTTCAAATAAATAATTTTACAAGATGAATAAATCTGTAACTTTTGTTCTTAGATGAGACTCCGAAAATGAGAGATGTGTTAGCTAACGATCAGGTTAGCTGAGCTTACTCATATGTGCCCATCCTCTTTTCCTCAACCGCCAAGTCCTTCTAAAATATCAGCTTGTGATCCTCTCACAACTTCGCTAGCTTCTTTCCTTATTCCCTTCTGACAGTCAACTGCAACTCTCTCTTCATAAATGTCATCTAGGTAACTAATTATGGATGAAGTAAACTGATCTTCGGTTAGTTGCTTCTTCACGTCTTTAAGTCTTTAGCACTTGTCAGAATTTAGATTATTACAACTCTAGAAACTATATAATGATCAATTCTAACTAGTCAACATTATAGAAATGACTAATTGTTCTTGATAATCATCAAAACTACACATAATTTCTAACATGATGCCAAGTCATATTAATTCGAACTTTATGATGTTGATTTGTTAGTAATCTCATTCGTTAAGTTTTATTAATACTCAATTTATTTAGAAAAGACATAATCCATAGTCAAATTCAATCTGTTAAGTTCAAACACGAATACACATGAATATGAAATATTTAATTGAATCTCATACAAAGAAAAAGAATAAGATTCATAGAATAACTCAATATGATAAATATGAAGAAAAATAATTAACATGATAGCAATACCTAAACTAAATAAAATTACACCAATAAAAATAGTATAGTTAAATCTTCATAACTATTACATAAGTGAGATAATAATATACAATATTTTTTATGATTTGTTAACATATATCAATATCAATTCTGAATCCGTTTGAATTAACATAGGTTAGGAATTATTATTGATTCCTTTATTGAATACTTATCTGTCCCACTTAAATTGTCCACTTTTCCTTTTTCGTTTGTCCCATTTAATTGTCCACTTACCTAAAATGAAAAGTTAATACATACTCGCTAATAAAATACTAATTTTCTCTATCTCTTACCACATTGGTTATTATGTCCATTTCCAAGTAGACTAATTAAAAGGGACAAACGGAGTATTATTTTGATGAGTCAAATATCCCACTAAAATAGAGTCTCTAGCTCAGGATTAGTCCATGCTTGTACTCCCTCCGTCTCGCCTCATTAGTCTCATTTTTCATTTTCGTCTGTACCGCATAATTAGTCTCATTTCCTAAAATGAGAAAAAATCTCTTCACATCAATAAAATATTAATTCTACTAAACTCACAAACATTAATTACTGTGCCCGGTCAAAATTGGACTAATAACCCGGGACGGAGGGAGTAATATGTTGTATATGAATTATTGAGTTGTAAAGGAGCTGAACTTGAGCTTGAGCTACCAGCAAACGGTGAACCAACAAGAGTTCACCGGCCTGGAGCAATGAGTATTTGCTGACCGAAAGGCCTTTGCATGCAAATAACCTTACGTTCGAAGATTGTTGACTGACACGTCAACACCTGCAAGGAGTGATCAACAACTGTCAATCAGCAAGCATGATTCCCAAACGCTAGGAGAGACTTACCCAACCAAGACAAGCAAACACTTTACAAGATCAGACTTTAAGTGTGAAGAACTTAAACTCTGGGATACTAAAAGCTTGTTCATCCAAGGAATCAACTAGCAATATTCTTAAGACTGATTGGAGGCCGTTCTAGCACAATCTTCTTTTTTACCTACTACTGCCATAAAGTGGCACCTGTAGTAGAGATCTAAGAAAAAGTGAGACATTTGACTGGAGTCGTTCCAGTTGTCTCACAATGGATACAAACAAATAAATATTAAAACCTTTTGAGGAGTGACTATATATAGAGGCCGGAACCCCTCATAAGAAGGTTACTGAGACACACAAACCTCTTACGAATTCAGTGACGAGCTTATTGAAATGCTATCTCATTTACGAGTTCTCAAAAGCAACCAAAATTCCCGTGTTCCCTGAACACGAGGCTCTGTGCATCTAGCAAAAACTTCCTCTATTTTCTTACTCTTTGTGTAAGAAGATATCTTGGAGTGGACACTTCTTCGGTGTCCAGTTTGAAAGTTGAATGGTGTTGTTGGTCACAAAATCAAAGTCAAAGTATATGCAACGGAAGATAAAAGTATATTGCACTTGTTCTGAAAACTGAATGGAACTCAGTTTTTTAGTTTTGGGAAAACTCAATTTTAATCTCGAAGTAAGTTTTAAGTTTTCAATTCAAGTATAGACTTCAATACTCAGCCAAGTATTGATGGTTTCAAATAAGCAAGTAAACTTAAAGTGCAGAAACTTAAGTAAGTAGTAAAGAATACAAGATATTATAGTCGTTTGGAATCAAAGTCCTGTCTTTGGCATCCAGCCTTGTCCTGCCTTATTACCTCAAGTTGAGTTTGAACATAAGTCTGCATTTCTTCAAACAAGGCGGATGGAGCGTGACTTGAGGTAGTTTGATATTGAACTACAACACGGTGGACCATGGGCATTTAGGTAATAATGACAGTTGGCTCAAAAGGCACCAGGCCACATGTCGCTCTCCTCTCTTCTTCTTCCTTGGCCCAACGTTCCTCTTCCTCCTTCTTCTTTTGCTCATTCTCTTTGTTTTTCCTCTCTTTCTCAACTTCTCGGCGTTTGATCATATTTGTGACCTTGCCCTTATGTGATTGGCAGATTTGGCAAGATTTTTAAAACCAGGGCCTATGATCTGATGGATAAGCTCGGTTGCTCTCTCTACAGTGTTTTGCACAGTCAATTCCATAGAGAGTGAGAGAGAGACTGTTCCAAGTCTTCGTTTCCAGGTCATCTTGAGTTAGCTCCTGCTTTGCCCTTTGCACCTCAGCTTCCAAACTCCTTTGCTGCTTAGAGAGCCTCCTTTTCTTCCCTATTCTAGCAATAAAATCTTCTGGAGTTGGAGCTTGAACTTGAATTTATTCAGTTTCAGTTTGGAAAGATACTTGGGAAATGGGAATCGCAGAGATTAGAATTTTAGGCTCATAAACGAAGTCAGCTGGAGGAAGTTTGTGGGCATCCAAGTATGGATTCTTTTTTTTCAGAGTTTGCCTCCTATAAGCACGAATGCATAAGAGTTTGTTCCTCACTTCCTCCTCACTCATCTGCCTTGTCTCAGCTTGGGTACTCCACTCTTTCGCCAGATCTCCTCCAACCTCCAAAAGGTGAGCCCGAGCCGAGCTTGCATAATAGGATGTTCTTCCTCATTTAGCTCGTGCTTCACCAGGTCGAAGCACCTCCACCTTCTGAATTCCTCTTTTAGCACATCAACTAAATCATAAACTTCCTCCGCCAAGATGTCAGGGTAGAGCAACATAATCTCCTCTATTACTCTTCTCTCTATCCTGTCTGATATTTCTGCGGTCCAGGGGATCAGCTTGGCATCCCCAACATTTGTCAATGCAATTGGTGGGCACCAGAGTTTCAGTCTTTACATCGTGTTCTCCGGGTGAGGTAGCCCACTTAGAGGTATCTTGTTAGCATCGAACTTACAGGGCTTAGATAACCGATCTTTGTCCCTTGGATCCCACAGGTGATATCTCCACACCCCATGCATATCTTTGGAGAAATCGAATTCTACATGGATGATGAGCTCGTCCAAATCCATCTCTATGTCAGAAGGGGTCAGAGAGTAATCAGAAGAAAGATCAGTTTCAGTCTGGGCTGAGAAGTGGATGTTTCAGTTGTAGGGTTTAAGTCTACGATGGACAACGTGAGTTGCCATTAATTAAATTCTTGCCAAGGATCGTTCTTAGGATACCAGGAATAAATTTCAATTAGATAAACTATGCGAACCTATGCATGCTCCTACAAAATTAATTGCAGAGGATGGAATTTAGGAATACCTGATCTTCACCGTTTGATCTACAGATCTAGATCGGAGACAATAACGATGAAGTAAATCTGGATCTGAATCTGAACAATGGCTTTGGAAGTTGTTCCTACAGATCTGATCTTCTGATCTGTTCCCTTGCTCCTTGGAAATCTGGTGAGGATTATCTACCAAGTTGGATCCGAGATCTAGAGAAATCGATCAGTCTCTCCCTCCGGATCAGCCACCGTCGTTCTCTCTCAATTTTCGCTCAATATACTGAAAAACTTCTTATGATCTGATAGAGAGAATGCCTATATATAGTGTTAGGGTTTTGAGAAACCCTAACCCTAATGGGCTTACGCAGTTCATGGGCCAAACCAGGGACCAAATGTAAATAATAAAGTGGGCCCTCTTTATTAATTAATTCTTCCTTGTTCAACCCAGAATATAATTAATTAATAAAACATTGTTTTAACCTTCACCGCGGTAAGAATGCTGCCTCGCCCCTTTATTACCACGTTATTAGGAACGGGTTGCACCAAACTAACATGATCCACATATTTAAGGTTTTAGACATTCATTAATTAATTTGGCTTATGACAATCAGCCATAATTAATTAATCTCTTATTTCCTGAGTAATACCACTCACTCCTTTTCACTTGTGCCTGAATTAAATAATTCAACCTGCAGGGTTTAGCATAATGAACTTTGTGAGCTCCTCAGGGAATGTCACCATCCTGAAACGGATACGCTTACCTAAACGTCCAGCCTAAGCAGGCCACACACAAATTGCCAACACCCAAAATACGGGTATAAGAGTACATGTAAGACTTGCCACCATGGTAAATCAAAGTGTGGTCAATCTGTGTGTGCCCCTTATCCTTCAGATAGGTTTAAGATCATAGGAAGTATGTTAGGGATCTGGCTCATTCATATGTCAATGAGAATGACACATCCCACTGTTGATCCCATCAATACATAACCATGTACCGACACATCAAGTAGCTAGGATAAGCTCACTTATGAACCGATGTGCCGCAGCTTAGACTGACAACCTATCCAAGGACTGTCTCAGCTGTGATACTGTTTATATCTCGCTAGGTCAAACGACTCATATGATCCTCTGTGATCTCGTACACACCATATGGTCATCCCTATAGGCGAGATAATAGGATATATGGTTCGTTGTATGTTTGTTTCATCAGACATCGAGCATTGTTGTAGCAATACATATATGAAGGCCAGTGTACAAAACACTTAATCATATACAAAACACTTAATCATATATGCTTTCAGTATACAATCCCAACATCAGTTTCCGCCAGTTTGACCGGGGTGCTCGCCCGCAACTTCTCTACTACTTCTTTCTGCTCTTTCTCTAGCTCAGTGAGCACTCATTCAATAATATTTTTGGCCAATTCAGCTTCTAAACTCGCTGGTTGTTCTGGGTCGGCCACCCCTTCAACAATATCAAATTGAGTAAGCTCAGGATCCACAAAAATTTCAACAGTCTGCTTCTTAGGATGTTGGTCTGCACCATGAGCTTCCCAATAATGATTTGCAAAACCTTGATAAAAAATTGGCAATGTGGTGAAGGTAACAACCAGTTCTTGGAAAGTCAGTTTCTTCTTGGCAGAAGCCTCCAACATGGAGAGATCAAAATCATCTCATTTTCGTTTCTTCTTCTTCTCTGCTAGCTTTTTCTTTCTCTAGTCAGCAATCTTGGCTTTTTCAGCCTCAACTTCAACCCTCTTCCTCTATTCTTCCTTTGTTCAAGCTTTCTTACTGCCCCTTTTAACAGCAATCCTCTCTCATTCTTACAGAGGTTTCTTCAGATGCCTCGTGGTAGGAGTTCTCTTTTTGTTTACAACCACGGGAATACTTACCCCTTCAAACCTCCCCTTCTCTTGAATCGATTGTTTCACAGTTTGGTATTTCTTTCGCAATTTCCTGTATGGCCTGCTCGTATCCTTCCCACAATTTGTCAGTTGTGGGAGATCCTCCATCGCCTTCTGAAAACTTTCCCCCCTTTCCATCTCAATCTTAGTCTCTTCATCTTCCTCATCACCTTCCTCTTCACTGCTTTTATCCTTGAAGTCATGCCTAGGAGGAATAAAGTCAGTTGGCACCAGGGGTTCCCCATCTCAACCACCTATATCGTCTTCTTAATTAGATGGCTCACCTTTAGGCCGAAACCCACTCTAGTGGCAAAAGTGCCCTTATCTGGAATGGTGAGCTTTCTCTGCACATTATCCAACAGCCTTTCGAATACAAATCTGCCCAGTTTCCATGAACTTCGTCATCTAAGGCCATCAAAACATAGTACTTTTTCTTATTAATCTCAGAAAAAGAGACAATGTCACATTGTAGCATCCTAATCGCAATGTCAGCCAAGAACTTATAAAAACATCAAGTTCTGAGGTCTTATGATTGACCTTCCATCCAGTGGTGATCTCCTCCTTTTTCCACTTCACCCAATGATTCTCCATGTGCTTCTTTAGCTGTTGAGCACCGCCTCCTTGAAGATAGGTACGAATCTTAACTCCATCATTGTGAAGATAGAAAACTTGACTCAGCAGTTGTGGATTTACCCTGATCGTCACACCTGCCATTGAAGTGTTGAAAGATATTGCGTCAGTTGCCACCACTGCATTCACATAAAACTCCGCCACCAAGTACGGATGGAACCTCTTTGGTTTAGCAGCAAGGAAATAGATCAACTCTTCTATTCTCAGTTTCTGTCCCAGACGAGAG
Source organism: Plectranthus barbatus (assembly GCA_026898455.1). Classification (NCBI taxonomy): domain Eukaryota; kingdom Viridiplantae; phylum Streptophyta; class Magnoliopsida; order Lamiales; family Lamiaceae; genus Plectranthus; species Plectranthus barbatus. The sequence goes on along the minus strand of JAPKLW010000026.1, from coordinate 70,566 downwards.
TCTGGATAGACATTTGTAATTTGACTGTAAACAGGATCTTTGTGCATTTAAGCAGCCCTCTTCCGCTCTAGGGTAAGCCTTTCGGGATAATATTTTGCAAGTTTCAGCAGTTTGGGGTATGGAATATAATGATCGACCGTCTGAGATTCATCACGGTCAGAGTTTGAAGTAGACTGTTCTGGGTTATGAGCACTGGTATGTTTCAACATATTGATTGGCAGTAATTGAAGGGAAATGATTGTTGAATGCCTTGAATGCTCAAGAGAACTTCTGGGAAAGGTGAAGTTCGGATATAGAACAGAAATGACAGGTATCAAAAAGTTTAACCGCCGAGAATAGCTTGCCTATACAATCCCAAAATTGGATGGCTCGGATTGAGTCAACAAGATTTGATCTACAGGTGAGATGAGCTGACGGTTGGACTAGTAAGACTTGACCTGACATGGGGGAGTCGAGTTTTCCACATGGCACGTCCGGATTGAGCCGCATTTGTTCAACATTTAATGCAACGTACTGGATAAGCCACTATTTGAATTATCCCGCTTCTCAAACTAAAAACAAGTTACCTTTTTAGTTTCAGTTTCTAAACTGAGAGTTTGAACTTAGTTTAAGTCTGCAACCTTCCTGCAAGAAAATCTAACACCCGAAAACCAAAACTTAGTTTTCAAAATTCAGTTTCTCAGTTTCTCCGTCAATACCACTTAATGATGAAAATGGTTAAGTATAGGATCACGAAACTGAAAACTGAGAAATAAAAAAAAAACTGAAAAACTGAGAGTTGAAACTCAGTTTTAATCCTTTTCCACTTTGCTTCAAATTGGATTCACCAATTTTAGAGACATATGATTTAGAGCATTCATCAGGCTTCAAAACTAAGCTGGGACTCAGCTTTAATCCGCATCTTCTCCACTTCTCTTTGAATTTGAGTAAGAAGAAATCCTGATTCTGAAAAACTGCGAATTGGAACTCAGTTTTATTCTGCAACTACTCATCTTCGATCGAGATCTCGATCTCACCAAACTCAAGCAATCCAAGTTTGATGCGTAACTCCTTGAATCGAGTCTCTGGGAGTGGTTTGGTGAAGATATCTTCCAATTGATCTTCCGTTCTGATATACTCTACTGAAATGTCCTTCTTCTCGATATGATCTCTGATGATGAGATGTCAAATATAGATATGTTTCATGCTTGAGTGGTGTACTTGTTTCTTTGTGATGCACATAGCACTGCTATTGTCAAAATAAATAGGCACGCATCCAGTTTCAACTTCATAATATAGCAATTGTTGTTTAATTCACAGGACTTGAGCTCGACAACTAGCAGCGGCTACATACTCAACTTCAGTAGTTGATGTAGCTACAAAATGCTGCTTCTTGTTAAACCAACTAATCAACTTGTGGCCTAGGAACTGACAAGTTCCACTTGTGCTCTGTCGATCAATTCAGCATCCTCCAAAATTTGAATCTGAGTAAGCATTGAGAGTTAGTTCGTCAGTTTTGGGGTACCAAATACCTAAGGACTTTATTCCTTTAAGGTACTTCACTATCCTCTTTGCAGTGTCCATGTGCGATTTCCTGGGATTTCCTTGAAATCTCGCACAAAGACCAAATGTGTAGGACATATCCGACCTGCTTGCGGTAAGATATAATAAAGATCCTATGATTTCTCTATATCCGGCCTGCTTGCGGTTAGATATAATCAAGATCCTATGATTTCTTTGTAACTCTTCAGGTTTACTGCTTCTCCTTCTTCATCAAGATTGATTTGAGCACTGGGGCTCATTGGGATCCTCAAAGGCTGGTCATCTCAGGACAAAACTTATTTAGCTATTCCTTGGTGTACTTCTTCTGATTGATGAAGATTCCTCCTTCAGACTGAATAACTTGAAGACCGAGGAAATAAGTCAGTTTACCCATCATGCTCATCTGGAAGTTGCTCGCATTAGTTGGGCAAACCTCTCGCATAACTTCAAGTTCTTACATCTGAAAATGATATCATTGACATAGATCTGAACCAACAAAACATTAGTTCCATCCTTGATTCTAATAAGGTTGTGTCGATCTTTCCTTTCTGGAAACCATCTTGAGAAGAAATTGAGACAATGTCTCATAGCAAGCTCTGGGTGGCTGCTTCAATACATAAAGAGCCTTTCTCAGTTTGAAAACTTGGTTTCCTTCTTCGAAGCTTGCGGGTTGTTCAATATGTACTTCTTCTTTGAACTTCCCATTCAGAAATGCACTCTTCACATCCATCTGAAAAACTATGAAGTTGTAGTGCGCGACATAGGCTAGGAATAGTGTGATGGTTTTAAGACAAGCAATTGGAGCAAAAATTTATTCGAAATCGATTCCTTCGCATTTAACATATCCATTTGCTACCATGCTAGCTTTATTCCTCACTATGTTTCCTGTTTCATCTCTCTTATTCTTGGAAACCCGATTCGTTCCAATCACAAATTTATAGGTTGTTCTGTCTACCAAGTTACAGACATCATTGTGCTTGAACTCAGCCAACTCCTCCTGCATGGCATTAATCCAATCTGTGGACTTCAGGGCATCTCCAATCTTCATTGGTTCTGGCTGATGAAAGATAAAACATGTCAATAAGGCACTTCCTTGACGTGTGCGGACTGGATTTGCAATGTTGTCCAACACAACGTCTTCTGGATGATGTCTCAACCACTTTGGCTTCTAGAGCTGAGTAACCTCGACTGGTTGAATGAAAGCTCCTAGAAAGTCAGTTCCTGAAACTGGAACTATTGCAAGTGTGGATTCCATCATGGTTAAACTATCTTCTCTTCTTCTCCAGTGTTTGCTGCCACATTCTCCAGTCCTTGACCTTCAGGAATGACTTTAGGTCGGGCATCTTCATTTCGAGCAAACTCAGTTTTGCCGGAGTCAGTTTCAGCTTGAGCGCCATTCTCAGTTTCAGCTTGAACTGGAGTTCCCCCTTGATTTGCACCTACATTAATTGTTAGGGAATCTATGGTGTCAGCAAAAACTATAGCATCACCGGCCTCTTCGGCATGTTGTACTCCATCCAAATCATCTGGATTACTTGATATTTCGTTCATTGATCTAGCTTGAGAAAATGTATTAGCATCTTCTATTTCAGGACTCAATTTCTCATTGACATCCTTGATCTCACGGTTATCAAGTTCAAGTTCTTTTAAGGTCCCGCGCACTGAAATAGACTCATCAAAATCAACATTACATGTTACTTCCAAAAGTCTCGCAGTCTTGTTGAGTACCCTAGAGCCCTTGTATGAAGGATGTCAATATCCAAGGAACACTACTTCATCATCCTTGGGACTAAAGGTACTCAATTTCAACTTCCGTTATTATGAATGTAACATGGTGAACCGAATGCACGAAAATGAGCTATTAAAGGCTTACGACCATTGTGGACCTCATAGGGAGTTTTGTGGTGACGACTATTGATGGCACTTTTATTTTGAGTATAGCATGTTGTCATCAAAGCTTCTCCTCAGTATCCTTCGCTCAAACTTGCTTCAGCGAGCATGGTCCTTACTGCTTCTTTGAGTGTGCAGTTTCTTCTCTCAGCAAGGCCACTATGTTGTGAAGTCCTTGGAGCTGACTTCTCGTGTGCAATCCCAGCATCTGCACAGAACTCCATCAACGGTCCATTGCAGAACTCAGTTCCGTTGTCTGACCTTATCCTCTTTACGGTCACTCCCTTGTTGTTCTGCAATTGTAAAATCAGTTCTTGTAGTTGGAGCTTGACATCATCCTTCATCTTCCTTAGCCTCATCCATGTATACCTTGAGTAGTCATCGACAACTATAAGAGTATATCTCTTTCCTCTGATCTGGCCTGTGCTCGTTGTTACAAGACGATTCTTGAATGAAATTTTAGTTTGCTTCCCCATCTTACACGCTCTACAGACTCCTTCCTTATTGAATCTGGTTTGTGGAAGTCCTTCCACTAGCTTATGCTTGGAAAGGTGTCTAATTGAATAAAAGTTGAGGTGGCTAAGTTTTTTATGCCACAGCTAATTTTTGTGCCTTCTTGAGATGAGCTAGTTGCAAAAAGATAGGTGTTAGCTTGGTCGCTCTCCCAATCCACGATGTAAAGACTCCCGTTTCTGATTCCTTTGAGTATGACTTCTTTGGAGTCCTGATCTTTGATTAGGCACTCATCTTCAACAAAGGTCACCTCGTATCCATTTTGGATAAACTGACTGATACTCAGCAAGTTGTAGTTGAGGTTGGTGACTAGGGATACGTTCTGAATGGTGATTATGTTGTGTTCCACACTTCATTTTCCTATCACTCGTCCTTTAGCATTATCACCAAAAATAATTGGGGGTCCTCTTGCCATTTCAAGTTTGGTGAGCAATTCTCTTTCTTCGATCATGTGGGCCGAGCATCCACTATCCAGAATCCATGCTCTCCTTTTGTTCTTGAGTTGACTCTGGTGGCCTTGTACCTACAACACAAAGAAGTTTAGACTCTAGGTACCCGAGCATCTGCGGGTCCTACAGGGTTAGTCTTTAGAATTCATCCCTTAGGAACCCAGACTTGCTTCGCCTTTTGCTTTGGTGAATGCTTCTCCACCATACTCTTCCTTCTGAAATAATGTATGTTGTTTGAATGCATGTGAGAAGGAGTGGCGGGTGTGTGTGAACTCTTTCAGGAAATTGATTTTCTCGAAACTGAGTTTCCGAAAACTGGGTTTCTGGAAACCAAGTTTCTCAAAACTAAGTTCCTGTTGGAGTCTTGGAAACCAAGTCCCAGGTGTTTAGTCTTCCTAGCCCTTGAAAAACAAATTTGGTTGAGCTCAGACCTCGAATAAGTGTCCCCCCTACTCGGAATAGTCCTTTTCTCATAAGAGTTATGATTATAGGACCTCGGATTTCTGAAATCCGGATGCGAAACTGACTTTTTACAAAACTCAGTTTCAGTTGCTAAAATGGGTTTCCTTGTGTTAAGAACAAATTGCTTAACCCATTTCTTAGGCATTGTAGCTTCATTTCAAGTTTATTCAGTTTAGAAACTGAATTGTTTTTAAGCTTTGGGACTGAGTTTAGTTTGGGAACTGACTTTTTCCCTTTGCCCTGATCGGTCGAACTAGAGTTTTTGTCAAAACTGACTACTCCTTTACCAAGAAACTTAACTTCTAAACTGGAATTTTCTTTAAAAAGATGATCTTTCAAATTTCAAGTTTCAGAAGTGGATGCATGGTTTCTCAAAATATTTTCTGAAAAACCTAGCCTTGTTTTATCGTTTGGATCTCTTTGAATACTCAGGGCCTCTGAAACTTTGCTAGCACTTGTGTAAAATGAACAAATCAGTTTTTGATCATTGGCAATTTTCAGTTTTAAAGAGTCACATTCCTCATCAAGATTTTGAAAATTTTTAAGCAATGAGGAATGTTCTTCTTTTAGCTTAGTCAACTTCTCAATAAGTGACCTCGATCCTTCGATCTCCTTAGTCAAATCAAAAAATTTAAGTTTTAGTGAGTCATTTTCTTCGACCAAAACATTTTTTAGTTTGTAAAATTTAGAAAACTCTTTAGAAAGTATTTCAAGAGTGACATCATCTGAATCCGAGCAGATAGATTCAGTGCCCTATTCAATGCATGCGAAAGATCTTGAAACTTGGTAAGAATGAATTACAAGATTTTCAATTTCAGCTTCAGGTTCTTTTGCTTCCATTTGAGATATCCTCTTCTAGTCTGGCCATGAACACTAGGAGTGTTCCTCCTCTGACTCATAATCCAACATGTAATAACTATCATCGTTGTCAGGAATATTTGGAACTTCAGTTCAAGAAAGCATGGCATTTGCAATAGCTTTTGATGTTTATTTCTCGAAGACCTTATTTAACATTTCTCTTTCTTCTTTGGCAACGAGGGGACACTCATACTTGAGATGAGTTGGAAAGTTGCATTTGAAGCAGGCTTTAGGTGGTCTTTTACTGAACTTTTGGTCACCTCCTTGTGAACCTTCAACTTTAGCTTTGGCTTTCTCAAGAAGCTTGGTCGGCTTCCTCATCTGGTCCTCAAGCTCAGCAGCTGATCTTTTTTCATCCTTCTTCTGTTAATATGACATTATAGGAGCAGATTTTGATGCAGAGGTTTGACCACTTGATCTATCATCTTGATACGGCTTTTGTGGTCTCCTCTTGAAGTCTATCTTCACGAAAAAGGCAACATCTTCTTTGGGTGGTGAATTAGCACTTCGAGCAGCTTCATTCCTATTTACCATTTGTATGTCCCACTCATGTGCTTGTAACCGAGCAAACACATCTTTTGTCGACATCTTTTAACAAGTCCTTCTCCTTTAAACTTGTGGTTTTGACAACCCTATCTTCCTTCGGCATCTTGGACAGAATTTTAGCATTAAGATTAGCAACTGTATATTCTCTCCACAAGTTCTTGAGCTCGTAGACAATGGCAAACGAGCCTCCATTGACTTGATGTTTTCTTCAAGAAGTAGTTGAAAGGACTCATACTTGTCCACGCACATTTGCAGCTTGTATCTCTTCATCTGGTTTGTTACCTGACACAAAGTACCAAGAAAATCCCATATCTGTTTGGCATTGTCATATTCCAGAGCTTCTACGTTCACGTGAGCACGGGCCTTGTCTTCGGTTGTCTACTCAGCGTAAGGTTTCTCTACAATTTCTGGGCCATCGCCTCCTCCAAGCTAAGTGTTGATCTTGGTGATCTTGATCGGTCCGTCAGCTTTGACATCCGCCATCTCCGAATGAATATTTCTCAGCATGACCAGAGATCTCTTCTTCAAGATATTGTAGGTCTTCGGGGAGTACTTGGAAAGCTTTACAACGTGATCCATCTATATTCTGTATACCTGAGCTTAGGATATAAAAGCAAAGATCAAATGAAAGGAAATATGGATCCGGTCCTAAACAACTCAACAACGACCAGCCTGTAAGGACTGACCGGCACTGATACCACTTGTTGGTCCAAAAATCAGAGGCGGAAGATAAAAAATTTTGCACTTGTTCTGAAAACTGATTGTAACTCAGTTTTTCAGTTTAGGGAAAACTCAATTTTAATCTCGAAGTAAGTTTTTAGGTTTCAGTTCCAGTATACACTTCAATACTTGCAAAGTACTGAAGGTTTCAAATAAGCAAGTAAACTTATAGTGCAGAAACTTAAGTAAGCAGTAAAGAACATAGGATATTATAGTGGTTCGGAATCAAAGTCCTACGTCCACTTTTCAAAAATTAATCCGGAAATCCACTAAGTCACATAATACAAGTTCTCATGATCTATGGTTAGCCCGTTGGAAACCTTCATCCTTTGGTCTGCTAACGTCACTCACCTATAATTTCGATCAACTCCTTCTTCAGCTTGAAGTGAGGACGCACCTCACAGCCTTCAATCAGGATGATGGATGTTTTTTATTCTTCCCAGAACTTCAATTGGTTGGCTACACCCGTGAGAATCTGAATCCCAGAGTAGAAACTGACTACTATGATTATTATTTGAAAAGTAATAATCACCTAGTATAGTAGCTTAAGCTTAAGAGCTTTAGCCACGTGCATTTAGACAGATGCACAGAAAGAATAGCTTAAGTTGAAAACTTAAGTCTTGTGTTCGGATAACATTGAGTTTCAGAGAGCTTTTAGTAGAAAGTTTGGCAGAGTTTCAGCTCAGTTTAGTGCGAGATTCTTGTTTTTTATTCTGTCGAAGTGTCAAGCAATTTATAGGCTGGGTTGGATGATAATTTGAATTCTGCCCATTAGACTCTGAGATCCAACCGTTAGAGACAAAGATTGGGTCATCCAATCATAGCCATTCTTCTGCTCTGCTCTTCTCTTATCTGTCGTCAGCTTTTCACTTTTGGCAGTGTATTTTCTTCCTGCTCTTGTCAGATTAAGTTTCAGTCCGAGGAATCTAAGTTTATGTTTCCTCGCACTGAGTTTTTGATACCACTTGGAGACATCTTGAGTCTGACTTCGGATTCCTTGTATCTCCTTGTTTTTCACGTGCTCTTTGAATTCTGAACCTGAAAAACTGACATTCTCCAAAGTCAGTTTAAGTTTCGTCTTCTCTTTGGGAAAACTCAGTTTCCAAAAACAGACTTTTCTGGACATTCTGAGTCTTCGCTCTAAGTTCGGAAACTTGATTCTTGTTTTTTCGAACTTTGGTTTCTAATAATTTCCCCCTTAGATATTGAATCTCTGTCCACTCGATCTTCAACTTCAGTTTTTAGTCTATTACAACTCAAGTTTTAACCTATACAAGGATTACATGTACGGACAACTAGAAACTTAAAACTAAAGTAAGTTTTGAAACATCAAAACATCAAAGTAAAGAGATAATATGAAACTCAATTTCTAACAGGTGTGCCCACGCTTCAAGCCTGAAGAAACTCTAGATTGCGAAGGCCTTGGCGAGTGCACTAGTTGACTGGTGGACACGGCAATCATCATCAGCTAAAATAGATTGTTGATATCTTTCTAATCACTAGCTGAGTGATTTTAGATTGTGTGTCTAAAGAGAGGACGTAGGACAGTTTAGTCTGAACCTCTATAAGTCCCTGTGTTATTTACTCCTTTCTTTAAGCTTTTTGCATTGGATTTTGAACCTTACACATCAAGTATTGGAGTATTACTTGTGATTTGAGTATGTAATACTTTGACATGCTAAACAACCAATTTCTGGTGCAGAATAGCTAGGTTGGAGGGCCAATCGCAGTAAAAATTATATTTTGTTGTGCTCACTGACTCTGATTTGGGCCTAACAAGTGGTATTAGAGCAATTGATCTTTACAGACTAGCTGTTTTGAGTCCCTAAGGACCAGATCTATCTTTGCGGTTAGTTTTTAGTTTTTAGTTTTTTTTTAGCAAGCATGTACGATGAATATCTAAAAGCTTTCACCATACAATGCGGAGAAATTCGCAGCTTGGAAGAAGGGATCACTCATCCTGCTAAAGAACATCCAACCAATAATGGTAGATGTGCTGGAGACTGGGTCGATCCAGATCTTGAAGGTCAACACTCACTTCGTAGGCGAAGAAGGTCCAGACATGGTGCCCAAGGCCCAAGCCTTATGTAGGGTGGACATCAAACGACAAAAGGAGAGACCAAGTTGACTCCATCGCTCATGAGTTAATTCTCTTAGCCCTGTTATAGGCCATGATAGAAGAGGTCATCGACTTCAACAACGCGAAAGAAGCCTGAGATTACTTGAGCAGCTTGAGCCACCATATGGCCAAATGAACAGGAACAAACTTCATGCATATGTTGATAAGTATGAGTCCTTTATGATGATCCCTGGAGAAAGCATTAAGGACATGGAGTCTCTGTTCAACTTGATTGTCAACGAGTTGAATGCCTTGGACAGGGTGTACTTTGCAACAATTCTAAATGCCAATATTTTGTTCAAGATGCCCAAAGACGATTTGTTTGTGAAGACGACCATTCTAAAGGAGAATGATCTCTCCAGGATGTCCACAAAGGAGCAGTTCGCCCAACATCAAGCTCATGAATGACACATGAAAATTGCAAACAAGAACGAAGTCGTCAAGGCAACCACCAGTTCAGCGGGCAGACACATCAAAGATGCTGCCTTTTTTTTAAAGGGACAACTTCCAAAGTCAAAGAAGACCAAAGAAGCCCTTTCACACGGAGAGACCAACGGGGCCACCGATATCAGAAGTCCCCTCCACATCCACCTCCACCGCAAATAACGGAGAGAGTTCTGTCGTGGAACTTGAAGAATAGATGTGCCGCCTTTTAAAGCTTTTGGAGAAAGCAAAGGTGAAGGCTGACATTCTTCAATCAGCTGAAAAGAGGTTCGTCAAAAGATCTCAGAGTTCATGCTTTGAGTGCAACTCTCCCGACCACCTGAAGCTTGAATGTCCACAAGTGGACAAGTAGGAGGGAGACAAACTCAAACATCTGTTTGAGATCAGAGCTTCAAATGCCATTGTAAAGGCCATGCTCTCCTGGATCGAGGTTCTTAACATTCCTGACCACATCGATGGATCAATGTCTATGGATAAAGACTCAAAGGAGGAAGCATTTTTGGCATTAATGGTAGAAATTGGAGAAGATGTTGATACAACTAATAATGTAGAGGAGAGCCAGCAAGCACTAGGACTTGCTGATGATGAGGTAACTGGCTCTCTCTCAGTGTCTTATATTTCTACATGCATCTTAGAGGACCCTGAGTCGTATTGCTCTGACTCAAATCATATTTCGCTCGACTATGTGTCATTAGAATTTGCCAAATTTTATGAGTTGAAAAATGTCTTAGCTGGTGATAAGTTGATATTTTTACCAACTTATCTATTGTTTCTTTGTCTACTTTGGTGATGTTTGAATCATTTTTAGTGTCTTTTTTAGCATACATTGGCTTTTGTGCTTTTTATGGTGTGTTTGATGAATCATGCAGGTTTTTGGATGAAAATCGGAGGATTTTGGAAACTTGTTTGCCTCAGCTTCAGAGAAGATCAACGAAAGAACTCGAAGAGATCGACGCAGGAGTGCTGAAGCAGGACCACTGTCGATCGACGCCAACCGGCCATCGATCGACGCTGCTTTGTCCTTCCCGTCGATCGACGAAGGATTGGCCGTCGATCGACGGAGTGTCGCGGGGCAGATCATATCTTTTCTGTTTTCTGAAGATAAACACATATCTAACTCCTAGATATGGTAGAATTCATCCACCACACTATAAAAGGGCTGAAGAATTCGAAAATCACAAGCAAGAGAGGGAGAGCAAAAGAGAGAAGAGAATTAAATTGAGAGAAACATCACAGGGAAGAAGAAGAAGAAGATCATTGGGTTGGAGATTGAATCTCTTGGGAAGAATCAACTTTCCTTTTCATCTTTTCTTTTCTTGTTCATTGTCTATGGTGATTAAGATTAGAATTATGTGTAACTAATTGTCTTCTCAGATTCTAGATTTTCAAACTATCAATGTATGCATGTTTTGATTAATTGAAGTTATTTTTCCTTTCCCACACAGTTTGTGAAATCTGGTTTTATTCTTAATCTTGAGTATGTTGGCCACAAACTTAGGATTACTAGTTGAAAATTAGAGACGTAACTGTAATAGTTTTCAATCGAAAGAGATTTTCACAATTTAATTTGATTTCTTGTCGTAACTGAAAGAAATAGATTGTAGGAATAAATCCATAGAACTTAAGGAGTTAGTTAATTAATCTTGAGACCGACAGGAGATAGATAATTAATTAATCTACTTTATGAATTGTCCAACAAAGAAGTTCATAATAGCTTTCTGATGTTCCACTGTGTAGAGGAATTAAAATTGGAAAATAATCATTTTGTTTATGCATGTCATACTTGATAGGGAGAAAAGCCTAGAATCTGTACTTCTCATCCATTCGGTTTTCCAAAGTAAATTTATTTTCAAAATTGTTTTCTTGAGATAATTAAATTTCAAAAGCCTTTATTTTTAATTTTACCTATCCAGTACTTTAAGAACTCTTAAGTTAGTACTTAGGATTTTTCGTTGTTCCTTTCCTCGTAGGATCGATAATTTAATTTGCCGCTATATTATTAGCTTTGCTAAGGAGCTAGCAAAACTCAAGGATAAGTACTGTATGCTTCTTCAAGATTTTCAAATTTTAAAAGAAGAGTGTGAATCCATGAAGATTAACAAACTTAGCCTGAACCTTGTAAGTGTTCATTTTATAAGAGCTCAAGAGTCTTAGATGAAGTGCTCCTGACCCAGAGGAATCTTTTAGATAGATAGAATATCGGTTTAATTAAAACTTATTTGAGAAATCATGAATTTTCATCTAATGCTGATACCGGTAAAAATAAAATGGTCTATGTTAAAACCATGTCAAGTGATTAGGAAAGGCTGAAGGGTAAAGGGGGAATAACAGCTGATACACCAGCATTCACTGGTAATGCTAAATGTTGGTCTACCAACAACCCCAAGCTGGCCAAGCAGCAAGTTGCAAGGAAACCAACAAAACCTAGCAAGTTGGCTAATCAACATGTCCCTGCTAACATGATGCCAGCTTGCATAGCCAGTTTTGCAAAACAGCAAGCAAAGTTCGCACCAACAAGGCATGCGATGAAGCCAAACCCACCTCCTCGTTACTCCCAAACTAGAGATCTTTTTCTCATAATCAAAATGAGAAAAGGATTTACCTAAGTAGAGGGAACACCTACTTGAGGCCCAATTCCAATCACATTTCTTTTCATTGGGCTATGAAGGCTATCCAGCGTGGCAGAGGAGTTACTCCTAGGAAACTACATGGTTTTCACACTTATCCGGAATCTAAGTTCTGAGGTCCAATATGGAAGTTACCCTCAAAACGGACTACACACACCTTAGCACAACCTTAATCCTCTCATAAAAAATCCATGCATTATTTCAAAAGTAAGAAAAAGGTTGTAAGGAAGAGCTCTGAGAAGCTTCCTACACTTAATATTTTTTGGGTTTGGATACCTAAAGGGTAATCTAAAATTCTAATCCTACAAGACCCACTAATGATCGGGGACCTAAAGTTTAACCTTTTGTTTGCAAGAATAAGTATATGCGAACCAGCTTCAAGAACATAGGAGTTTGTGGATCCTCGACAGCGGATGCTTTGCTCACATGATCGGAGAATGAGATCTACGGATAGATCTACTAGTGGTAAGAGGACCAGTGGTCATATTTGGTGACAACTCCAAAGACAGAGTTATCGGAAGGGGATCCGTGGAGCATGATGGCTTAGAGATCGTAAATGTATCCCATGTCACCAATTTGAAGCATAATCTCCTAAGCCTCTGTCAGCTCAGTGAGAATGGATACAAGGTATCCTTTGCCGAATCTGAGTGTCAAATCAAGGACAAAGCTTCCAAGGAAGTGAAGCTAAAATTCTAAGGAAAGACGGTCTGTACGTGGTTGATTGGGATATTGGTCAAGCGAATTATTGTTTTTTAGCTACCAACAAAGTCGATATCAACTGGTGCAAAAAGGCTAAGCCACCTCAACTTCAAGACCATCAACCACCTGGTAAAACACGAGCTGGTAGAAGGTTTACCCAAAGGTGAATTCAAGGAGAGAAGGAATCTGCAAAGCATACCAGTTAGGGAAACAACTTAGAGCATCCTTCAAGAGCAAACTAGTAATAGGAAGCACTGAGCGCATGCTATAACTCCTTCACATGGACTTGTTTGGTTTTGTGACCCCACCCACCATTGCAAGACGGAGATATTCTCTCGTGGTCGTGGATGACTACTCAAAGTTACACTTGGGTGCAACTATTGAAGATGAAGGATGAAGTGAAGATGTCATTACCAGAGTTAGTAATACGGATGCAAAAAGAGAAAGGGGTATCTGTTAAACAGATTAGATCTGACAACGGGACTGAGTTCATGCAGAAATTAGAACTGGCCATGAAAAGTCAGCTCCAAGAACTCCATAGCAGAATAGACTTGTAGAACGACGGAACAAATCACTCAAAAAGCATTGAGGGCAATGCTTGCTGAAGCCAACCTTCATGAAAGATTTTGGGGCAAAGCAATCATCACAATGTGTTACACTTAAAATAGGAGTGGTCTCAATTCCAGACTGAGAAAGACTCTCTATGAAGTCTACTATGATCGTAAGCCTACTTTTGCTCATCTTCGTGCATTTGGTTCATCATGTGAAATTCACACAACACAAACGATAGTTGAAAGTTAAATACCTTTTCGCCACATGTTGACGAAGGTCTTCTTTGGTTATGGGCACCTTTCTCACCAGGCTTATAGGATATTTAACAAGACCGCTGAGCGAGTGGAAGTAACATGTCATGTTATTTTTTATGAAGCTACTGTATTTCACAGGACCATGAAAGAGCTGGCGCAGGATACTCATGAGTTTAGAAACATCAACGGACAAATGGGCAATGATATTCTTCATCCTTACAGTTGTCGGATTGGATCAATGCGATGCAAGAGGAACTAGGTGAGTTTTCCCACAATAATGTTTGGTGCCTGGTGGACAGACCAACACACAAGTTATTGATTGTTACCAAATGGGTCTTCGAGAGCAAGCAGGATGAATAAGACAACATAGTCAGGTAAAAGACGAGGTTAGTTGCCAAAGGTTATGCACATTGTGAAGGGATTGACTTCGATGAAACCTTTGCATCGGTAGCAAGATTGAAAGCTATTAGGATATTTCTAGACTTTGCAGCGTATCACAACTTCACGGTCTTCCTAATGGACGTGAAAAGTGCTTTCCTGAACGATGAACTAAAAAAGATGTCTATGTGGAGCAACATCCAAGATTCATAGAAGGCACGAAGGTGTACAAGTAGCGGAAAGCTTTCTATGGTCTTAAACAGGAACCACGAGCTTGGTATGAAACATTGTCCCTATTTTTGCTAAACAACGGGTTCAGGAAGGGAAAGATTGACAAAACTCTCTTTCTCGTCAAAGACGTAAATTTTATATTGCTTGTTCAGATCCATGTTAAAGATATTATATTCGGATTGAAGAATCTCTCTGTGCGACAAGTTTACCCAGCTGATGCAGAGCAAAATTAGATGAGCATGATGGGCAAGCTGATTTACTTCTTGGGACTCCATGTCAATCAGACTTCTGACGAGATCTTCATCGATTAGAAGAAGTATATGAGAGACCTCATCAATAAATTTTGTCCGGAGAAGACAAAATCACTGAGGATTCCATTGAGCCCCACAACCTACCTAATGCTAGATGAAGTGGGGGAACCAACGAATCTAACCATGTTTAGAGGCATCATAGGATCCTCACTTTATTTGACAGCTAGCTGAACCGACATCTCGAATGGCGTTAGAGTGTGTGCCAGACTTCAAGCCAATCCGAAGAAGTCGCACTATCATATGTTTGTTATATTAGATAGTGACTATGTTGATGTAACACACTTATGAAGACCAATGTATCAAATATTTAATTGTTACGAATACACTTGATCATAAATGCTTTTAGTATACAATCCCAACAACCTCCATCACATGCTAAATATGTAGCAGCCGCTAGTTGTTGCGCTCAGATCTTATGGATAATCAGCAACTCATGGACTACAATGTTAGGACCGGATGTGTTCTCTTCTATTGTGATAACAATAGTGCAATATCCACCACGAAAAATCCCATTCATCACTCCAGAACAAAGCACATTGATATCTGACATATTTTATTCGAGTTCACGTGGAAAAGGATGACATCTCTGTAGAATATATTCGAAGAGACAATCAGCTAGCCGATATCTTCACCAAGCCTCCGCCAGAAACAAGGTTCAAGGAGCTATGCATCAAACTTGGAATGTTACAGTTTGATGAGATCCAACAAGAAGAAGATTGAGTCTGAGCTCTCAATCACAACCTTGAATAATAGTGGAATACATCTGAGTCCAAGCTCTTAAATGTGACTTCTGGTTTTCTGAGGAAAACACAAAGTCTCATAGCAACCAGCTGACAGATGTACTTTTTATATTCTACTAGGGATCAAACTGGTAATTTCCTAAAATTGGCATCACTGACAGAGAGGAATTTTAGCTTTTAGGTAGATCATTCGCAATGGGACACCCTAAATCTTACTAGTAGTTAGTAGTCACAGATGTCGAAGGGCGGGAGTTACGAAGATCCACATTCACACGCTACAATGTGATACAGCCCAAAGGAAGAATTAAATTTGCCACAACATCGCACGATTCAGAAAGTCAGAAGTGTAGTCGCCGAAGATATCAAATAATCTGTTACAAATCTCCAGGAAATCTAGACAATGCATTGATGAACAAGAATTTTCTATATAAGGTACAATTTCTCTTCGTCAATCGACTTACTCTGTATATTACAAATTCTCTAAGACATTCGTCCTTCGAATGTCTATCTTCTCTCTACTATGACTCAATCCCTCTTATCCATGGTGAATCCGTTTGAGCATGAGGAGTACTGTCTGTAGGAGACCAAAGAACAATCCACTGCCAGCACTCAGAACAAGAAAAATAACATGTGCAGTGAGGCACCAGTCATTCTCGAAGATGGAGAAAACACAATAAGGTTCTACATTACTCGTCCTTGACGTAGGGAAGACCAGAATCAGCCAAAGCGGTGCATTGTATCCTCCTTGAAAATAAGGTACGACACACTGACTTCTCCAGTCATTCCCCGAGTAACCTCCATCCCCTTTAGCATTGCTCCTCCTCCTCCATTTGACTCTTAGATAAGGAGTCAGGCGAAGGAAATGCTGAAGGAAGAGGCCACAAAGAAGATAGCAAAGATGGTGCTGGGAAGATGGAGCAGAGAAATGGAGCCAATAAGGTCAGCATACTTGCAATTGTCTAGTCAATGACAACCTTCTTTTTTTTTTTTTTGCTAATTGTAACATTCCATTGTATTTGTTCTCTTCAATATAAATGGAAAACTGACTTAAAGATTGAAGACAATGCCTTTTTGTCTCTTTCTCTGTTCATCATACATCTCCTAAGTGTTGCTCTTACCCACTCAGTGTAAACAACATTTTGTTTTTGCCATTTGATTAATCGAGCAATATCTCTCCCAGTCAAGAAGAAGATCTTAGGGCAGGCTATGCAAAAAGTCTTATTTTTTTAGTATTAGCTGATAGTTCTTATTTTGTAAACTCAAAACCTTGAACTTTACTTGCCAGCTTTAGAGTGGGTGTGACTACATCAAAAAGGGGGAGATTGTTAGGAATTATTATTAGTAGTTCCTTTCTTAAATATTGTTTTGATGAGATAAACATCCCAGTAGAATAGATAGTCTCTAGCTTTGGATCAGTCCAGGCTTGTAACGTCTGTATAGAAAATATCGAGTTGTAATGGAGCTAATCAAGCCAGTCTGGAAAGAATTTGAGCTACTAGCAAATAGTTATACTAGCAAGAGTTCACCAGCCTGTAGCAATGGGTATTTGCTGATCGAAAGAGCATCACCAACAAATCACCCTACATTCAAAGATTGCTGACTGACACATCACCACCAACAAGGAGTGACCAGTAATTGTCAACCAGCAAGCACGATTCCCAATGCAATCATAGACTTCCCTAACCAAGACAATTAAACACTTTACAAGACCAAACTTTAAGTGTGGAGAACTTAAATTATGTGATGCTAAAAGCTTGTTCATCCAAGGAATCTACCAACAAATATTCTTAGGACTAGTTGGAAGTTGTTCTGACACAATCTATTTTTTGACCTACCACTGCCATAAAGTGGTACTTGCAGTAGACATCTAAAAAAAAGTGAAAGATTTGATTGGAGTCCTTCCAATATGTCTCACAACGAATACAAATGACTACATATTCAAACTTTCCGAGGAGTTCATATAAATAGAGGCCACAATCCATCAAGAGAAGGTTTATGAGACACACAAACCTCTTACGGATTTGTGACGAGCTTACACAAATACTCTCTAACTAACGATATCTAAAAAGCTACCAAACTTCCACATTCTAAAGCTTTTAGGCTAATTCTATCAACTTCCCATCTTCATTTCTGAACACAAGTCTCTTTGCTTCTAACAAGAGCTCTCTCTGATTTCTTACTCTTTGACAGAAAACATCTTGGAGTTGACACTTTTCCGGTGACAACAATCACGGGTGTATAACAACAAATGTCGTTCTTGAGAGGAACTCAAACTCTCACGTCTAGTTTGAAGGCCGAGTGGTGTGCCCACGCTTCAAGCTTGAACAAGCACTAGGTTGCGAAGGACTTTGTGATTGCACTAGTGGACTGGTGGCCGCAACATTCATCAGCTAGCAATAGATTGTTGACATCTCTGTAATCTCTAGCTTAGTGATTCCAGGTTGCGTGTCTGGTGGTTTGGTCTTATCCTCTATAAATCGTTGTGCTATTTACATCAAGTGTTGGAGTATTAATGGTAATTTCACTAAGTAATATTTCGTCCTAGTAAACAACCATTTCTCTGTACCCATGCTGGTGCAAAACAACCAGCTTGGAGGGTCAACCGCAGTAAAAATTATCTTCTACTGTGCTTACTAATTCTGATTTGGGACAAATAATATATTATGCAATTCCATATTCTTTTGTGCTTAACATGTTATTCCAGTGATAAATCAAATTCGATAAACTTGAACCTTAACCCAATATTATTATGCGGGTTTGTATTGAATCACTAATGGTATATAAAATTATCAACATTAATCTAATGAGTTATGACCGTGAGACTATGTATATTTCTTTACAACTAATTTCGTGTTTGAATTTCAATTTATAGTTTACCTAATTTTCACCTGATCATCAAAAGAAAATTCTATATATGCGAAACTTTTTTTTTTCAATAGTCGTATTTTAATTGAGGTATAATAATTGAGACATCCAAAAACTTAGTAGTAAACAAAAATTAAAAGTGCATGGATGAAATATTTTATTTCAATAGATGTCTTTAGTATTGTACTCATGCATTTTTAGTTTTTACACACCCATTTCTAAATAAAAATATATAATTTGTTTTCGACTAAAATATGTGATCTGTTGATCGATCGTACAATAGTTAAATCAATATTGATGAAACTCAAAATATATATAAAAAATAAGACAAGTCTATATGCTAGCTAGAAACAAAGGTGTTATTTCACCAAAAAAAAATACTCCCTCCGTCCCATTAGATTAGTCCAGTTTGCTTTCGGCACAGAAATCAATGTTTGTGAGTGTAGTGGAATTAATATTTTATTGATGTGAGGAGATTTTTTTCCATTTTAGGAAAGTTGACTAATCTGGTGGGACAGACCAAAATGAAAATATGGACTAATCTGGCGGGACAGATGGAGTAATAGTTTTTATTCTTTTCCACATGTAGTTTTATTATTAGAGGTAATAATTATTATTATTATTATTATCAATTAAAGATTTTTAAATAGTTCGGTTGTTATTTAAAGACGTAATTGATGAATTTCTGATTCCGGAGATCTGAAGTAATTTAAAAGTTTTAATTTATGATCTGATATTGTGATACTGAATTAATAAATTTATAATCATTTGAGATGTGAATTGAAGATTTTAAGATTTTTTAAATTTTAAATTGAAAATATATCTTTTAAATACTAAATTTATAACTAAACAATCTTTCGAATTTTAAATTGGTAAAATAGTAAAAAATAATAATAATCATTTTATATATATATATATATATATATATTTAATTTAGAACTTAGAAGTGCAGTTGCATTAGAGGGTCCATCATCCATGGCTGGCCGATCCACACTATTTGGGCTAACTACATGAAATCTCTGCCTGTGGGGCCTCCCATTAGTAGGACCCACCGCTACTAATTCGCACGTACAAAAACTCACGTGTTGAGTTATTGTTCTTGCATGACCCATTCCATTCCTCACACACACTCTCTCTCTCACTCTTGACTCTTCAAACACACACAGTTTATTACAAATATACACAACACTTCTTCTACAACGCCAGCCATAAAGCAAAAATCGCTCATAAAGACGCATCATTAAGCCATTTCTACTCATACCCCTCTCTCTCTCTCTCACGCACACACTACACTTTAAGATGGCTCAAAGCTCATCATCTCTAGGCCTCTCTCTCTCATCATCATCTTTCTTTGACTAGAATGAGCTTACACCTCCAAACTTTTCTTCTCGGCAGAAGATGTGTTCTCATCATCAGCTCAACCCTCAGTTCTTGGTTGATGCTCTCTACTGTGAGGAGCAGCATTGGGATACTCACGAAGGAGAAGGAGATAGCTCTATAGATATTAATAATAATAACACCTTCAACCACCACCACCGCCCCCTATTTCTCGAACAAGATTTGTGGGAAGACGACGACCAACATCTGGCCTCTCTACTGCAGAAAGAGCAGCAAAACCCACTGCACGGCAGCCTGGAGCAGAACCCTTGTCTGGCTGAGGCCAGAGGCGAGGCAGTTGAGTGGATGCTTAGCGTTGTCCACTACTATTCCTTCTCTCCTCTCACTGCGGTTCTTGCAGTTAACTATTTAGATAGGTTCCTTCATCGCTGCCAGCCCCATGGTGAGAAGCCATGGATGACTCAATTAGCCGCCGTCGCTTGCATTTCCCTGGCTGCTAAGGTTGAGGAGGTTCACGTTCCTCTGCTCTTGGACCTCCAAGTATGCTCATAATCTAATCTTGAACATGACTGGAAGGGGATGGGATGGGATTGACTGACTGATTGATTGTTGTGTGGATTTGCAGGTGGAGGAGTCGAAATATGTTTTTGAATCGAAAACAATTCAGAGAATGGAGATTTTAGTGCTGTCGACTCTTGAATGGAAGATGAATCCGGTGACCCCACTCTCTTTTCTTGATTACATTGCTGCCAAGCTAGGAATAGGATTGCTCACCCAGATCTCCAGGGAATTCCTTTCCAGATGCCACTGTCTGCTTCTCTCTCTTCTCTCTGGTATATATTCTCCCTCCCTCTCTCTCTCTCTCTCTCTCTGCATTTTGTTTTTGGAGTCTAATGGTCCGTTTAATACGGCTTTTACAGACTGTAGATTCATGAGCTACCTGCCATCTGCATTGGCAACAGCTGCAATTCTGTACGTGATTAGCAGCGTCGAGCCCGCGACAGGCGTGGAACATCAAGATCAACTGGTTGGAATTCTGGGAATCGAAGAGGTCTGTTTTTGTACAGTTTTTTATGTAAGAAAAAAAAGAAAAACGCTGCAGTCTTAAATTCCTAGAAAATAAATGCCGTGTAATGAAACAGGGAGAGGTACAGAGTTGCTGCGCGCTGATCCAGGAGGTGGCCTCACGCGCCGACTTCTTCTTCTACTCGTGTAGCAAGCGGAAGTTTCCCGGCAGCCCCAAAGGGGTGGTGGACGTTTGCTTCAGCTCCGAAACCGCCGCCGCCCCCGACGACTCCCCCGCCGCGTCGGTATCTTCCTCGCCGGGCCACTTCTCCAAGAAAGTCAAGTCCAAATAATCCAATCTCATTTTTTTCCTTTTTTAATTTATTTTAATTTATTTTTGTTATCGATCCTAGACTAAAGGTTAATTTTTAGATATATAATTAAATATAGATGTTGAAGAATAACCTCTTGTACGGAATCTAGATATGAAATGCCTTCCATTTTTGCAATTCGATCCAAACATCAAGATTCCGGCTTCATTGGAACAGTGGAATTTTGTTTATTTAATTATGTCACTAAAGAAATGGTGGGGCATGGAAATCTGGCTATATATACATTATTATTTCAATTTATACATTTATGAATTATTTAATTTATATTTTGTGACTGTTAAATTTGATTTATAGAAAATAAATTTGGGGGTAGAAAGGGACGTCTGTGGTAAAATATCGAAAAATGTAGAATTTGTTTGCATGTGAGCGATGTGAACAATTTGTCGGCCACTACCGTAATTTTTGATTAGTTTTGTTACCGGAGTTTTGACCTCGTTGGAAGAGCGAGACTTATGTTTACTCATTTCATTTCTTACTGGTGCCGTATATAAATTAAATTGCATGTTAATCACACAAATTCAATTCCACCAAAATTCATTCGAATTCATACAAATTTATTACCTAAAATTAATATACAAATAATATTGATATTTTTATAATTTTAGAGTCATAAATATGATAAATTTTTTATTAACGTAATTAGTTATATAAAAAATCAAATTTGGATATAAATATGATAATTTTAAAATAAAATAGTTTTTTCCTTCATAAAATAATGAACATTTTAATTAATAATCTAAATTTATAAAGTGCATTCAAATTTGAAAAAAGATTAATTAAATTCGTGAATTTTAAATTATTTAATAAAAGGGTTGTAGCTCAATTCGATGATAAATAAATTAAACATGAGCACTCTACTCAATTAGACTAAGTTCATTTACACCATAATCTTTCTAGGATTAAGGACAAGAATAAATAACCAAGGCATTACATGTCTACAACTTGTAGGATAAGTGTCGTATCATTCGTGGTGTAGTAGTGAAAGCACATTGTCTGTGACAAGAGATTATGAGTTTGAGCTTTTCTTAAGATACTAATGTGTGAATTTAAATAAATGCATTACTATCAAAAAAAATAAATTGTAAGATAAGTGTCCCTGCTACGGGTGTAGTGGTGAAAGCACCATACTTTTAACTAAGAGATTATGAGTTCGAACTTCCTAAAAATATCTAGGTGCAAGTTTAAATAAATACATCACTATTCGTAAAAAAGAAACTTGTAGGATAAGTATTCCCACTCGGAGCGCAATGGTGAAAGCATCTTGTCCCACAATGAAGAAGTTATGGATTTGAGATACTCGAAAAGTACTTCAGAGCTGGTGATTTTTCAATGGATAAATTGGTAAATTCTTCAACCAACATTTTGCTGATAATCATACCAGCAAGCGTAGAAGTAGAAATGCGGGAGTTATGAAGATCCTCGTTTATACGCCACATTTAATGTGATGTAGCCCACATGAGGGATGGGAATGCGCCAGGACTTTGCATAAATCACGTCATTCTGAAGAGCAACAAACGTGGAAGATAGATCTTCCGTTACATATCCCCATTTACCGTTCAAATCTCTATGAAATCCATATCGTGCATTGAAGCACAAGAATTTTCTATATAATGTGTCTTTCTTCCCTTACGAAAGACTCACTTTACATCTTGAAAATTCTCTAAGGCATTCACTCCTTTGAATGTCTGTCCATCTCTCCTGTTCTTCAACCTTTGTCATCTATGGCGAAACCATGCTCTAAGTATGAGGAGAAGTGTCTGGATGAGATCATTGAGCTACCCACCGCCTAAATGCTCAGGATCATTGAAGACAGCATGTGCCGTGTGGATCCTATTGAAAATGGAGAGAACAAGAAATTATTCTTCGTTACCAGAATTTGGAGGAAGGGAGGTCCAAAGTCACGACAAGTTTTCTAACTTGTCGTAGTAGGAGAGGCAAGTCGACCAAATGATTAGTTGACAAGAATGAAGAAGGTGGTGCATCGCAAATATCATTGAATTTCAAGGTGATGCACGAACCTATTATTTTCCTCTTGGATAGCCCTTCAACTTAGCTCTTCCACCTCATTTTCTGACCCTGCAAATGGGGTCAAGGAAGGAGGAGAGGTGATGGAAGAGGGAAAGTGCTGAAGAGATGATAGAGAGCATAGAGTAGGGAAGACCTGCAGATTTGCAAAATTTTAATTATTTACCTGTTTTTTTCTCTCTCTCTTTTTGTCAGTTTGTAACTTTCCATTGTATTTGTAATCTCTTAACAACTAATTGAAAAACGGGGGTAAATATTGAAGACAATAACTCTTTGTCTCATTCTCTTCTCACGCTTCTTTTGTTTAATTTTACATGTTCTGTGTGATCAGCAATTTTATCGACCTAATGATTTTAATCAAGCAATATATCTCTACTCAGGGAGAAAATCATTAGGGTAAGTTGTGTAAGATTCTTGGCTAATAGTAAAAATTCTTTGTTAACTCGAAAACTTGTTCTATTTGCCAGCTTAGAGTGAGTTTGACTACATCAAAAATGAGGAAATTGTTAGGAATTATTGTTAGAAATTTCTCATTATGATGAGTCAAGCGCATCATCACTAGCAAGGAGCTTACCAACAAAGGCCCATAGCAACAAGAAGACACACAACAAGCCAAGACAAGCAGACACTTTACAAGTCCATACTTTAAGAAATGAGATCTTAAAGTCAGTGATCCATAAAGCTAGTTTGTCCAATGAATTTGCTACAGACATTCCTCGAACTGGCTTGGAAGCTATTCTGATTAAAGCTACAAAGCCCACCTGCTTTGATAAAAGAATGCTGCAAATATGGAAAAGTGAGACTTCGATTGGACATATTCTTTTTTTCTCACAACAGTTTCAATTTCAAACATTCTAAGGAGAGCTTATAAATAGAGGTTGCAATCTATCTGAAGAAGGTTACCATCACCGAATCCACTTGAACGAGCAAATATTCTGAGAACTTTACTTGAGTATTCAAGAGCATTTAGGCTGTTTTATCAGCATTTTGTGTTCTTTATTGAACACGAGGCTTTGTGCATCCTGCAAGAGCTACTAAGTTTTCTTACTTTCCAAGTAAGAAACATCTTCGAGTTACCTTTACTCTGGTGGTTAACTATTACAGGTGTATACCGCAAGCTCATGTTCCAGGGAAGAACTCAGATTCCCATGACTAGCTCGAGGTTGAGTGATGCGCCCACACTTTAGACCTGAAGAAGCGAAGGAGTACAAAGGACTTGGCAAATGCGCTAGTGAATTGGTGGACACGAGCATTCACCACCTAGCAATAGATCGTTCAACATCTTTGTAATCCCCAGCTTAGGGTATTCTAGATTGCGAGTATGAATAGAGGACGTATCCAAACCTCTATAAATCCTTTGTGTTATTTATTGCTTTCTTTAATTTTTGCATTGAATTTGAAGCCCAACACATGAAGTGTTGCAGTATATCTGAACACGGTTAAGTAACCAACTTTTGCTAAGTAACCAGTTTTCAAAACCTAAGCTGGTGCCAGAATCACCAGCTTGGAGAGTGCAAGGTCGTAAAATATCTTTTGCTTTGAATACTTTTTAACTCTAATTTTGGACCAACAAGTGGTATTAGAGCGGGTGGTTCTTTGGACTACCCGTTCTATACGCTTAGGACCATATCCATTTTCCTTGCACTTGTTTCCATGTCTTAGTGAGCAAGTTACAAGATGAACATCTTGAAGCTTCCACCTTACAACGCGGAGAAGTTTGCAACATAGAAGAAGAGATCACTGATCCAACTGAAGAATATCCATCATTAGATGGGAGATGTGCTGGAAACTGGACCTATTAAGATATTGAAGGTCAACATTCATCTTGGAGGCACCACTACGGGTCCAGATATGATCGAGATGTCGTATGCCGAGTGGACTCTAGAGGATAAGAAGCACATCTAGCTAGAAACCATAGCTCATGAGTTGATTCTCTTAGCTCTCCCGGAGTCGATGATGGACGATGTGATCGAGTTCGACATTGCGAAGGAGGTTTGAGATTATCTCAGCAGCCTGAGCTAAGAGACAGACCGGATGAAGTGGAACAAGCTTCAGAACTATTAGACAAGTACGAGTCCTTCATGATGCAACGTGGAGAAAGCAACAAGGACATGGAGGCTCGGTTAAACTCAATCGTCATTGAATTGAAGGCCTTGGACATGGTGTATTATACAACCGATCTTAACGCATAGATCCTGTCCAAGATGCCAAATGATGACTGGTTTGTCAAAACCTCCACCTTGAAGGAGAGAGACCTCTCCAAGGTGTCCACTGAGGATCTATTCGCCCAGCTTCAAGCACATGAGTGGGACATTATAATGGCAAACAAGAACGAAGCCGTCAAGGCAGCCACCAGTTCGCCAGACAAGCATGCCGAATATGTTGCCTATTTTTTGAAAAGGGACTTTCATGTGGTATTTATGTTAAGAATAAACACTGCATTTAATCGAAATGAGCAAGTGGTCAAGTAAAAGATTATCAAACACAAGGAACTCGATTTGCTTGCAAGTTCAACTACTAGCTACTACTAAGATCCTAAATATCCAAGTATGATGTAAACTTTGAGAGTTGGTTATCAAAACTATGAATTTAAATACAATCTAAAACAAGCATACAATTACTTCAAACACAACAATATCTCAAATCAAGCACACTTGCAACAATGGCAACAAGCAATCACAACAATATCCACTCCACAACACAAGCAACACAACAATGAAGATTGATCAAGAATTGAGAAAAAGGATTAGGATAGATCTTAGAGTTGACTGTGAGGTTCAAACAAATTTTAATCTCAATGGTGTTGACCGATTCACCCTACCTTAGTCTATCCCCTTTACTATCGGTGAATAAACTGTAGATTACCTAGGCCAATCAAAATCCACATCATCTTAACCTAGCTAACTCCAGATAGCCCATGAATTATTGACCTACAAGCCATTTTGTTCTCGTTGGAGTGAACCTTAGCCTATATGTATGACCCATACTCAAAATCTAGGGTTGTGTATTGGCTACGACCTAAATGACAATTTATCAAACACTTGGCTATTGACCTACAATGTTTGAATGGGAATAATCTCAAGATCACAACAAACACACATTAAGAGGTAAGAGAGAAGGTACAAACCATCAATTCATCGATCAATCAAAAGTTTCCAATCCAAATCCTATACAAGTTTAGCCTTCCATACCTTGCTCTGGATCAATTACAATAGCAAATTAAAAGCAATCCATTACAAAGTATAAAAAAGTAGAGTTGATTCCCCAAATTGTGTTGATCTTCAATCCTCTCTTCAAACTCCTTCAATTGAGTAGATCTATCTTTGAATCTTGTTCAAAATGTGTAAAAATGAGTCATGGAAGTTGGTTGTGAAGTGTAACCGCCAAAAGTCTGGAAAATTCCTTTTTTCCATTTTATACTTAGTTCTTGAGATCGCATTTTGCCTGAAATGGCTGTTTACCCTTCATGGATTTTGCCCGAAATGAGCCTCTGTTCCAACTCTGTCCCGAATGGAGCTCTGTCCTGAATTTTGAATTTACTCTAGGTGTTCATTTCGGTTGAAACGAGACTGGTTTCGGCTAAAATGAGGTTCTATACCAGCTTTTGATCTTGAGCGTCCAAATTTTAGCCAAAATAAGGCTCTGTCTCACCTCTAGCCTTCGACACTCCATTTGGGTCGAAATTGAATCATCTCAAACCTCAATTTCGGTAGAAATGCTTCCAAACATGGCTCAAAGTTGAACTTTCTACTTAATTAAATCCCTACACAACTCAAACACTAATATACCAAAAGTGGCATCAAATCTAACTAAAATATAAGAAATGTGGGTGAAATGCAAGTGAAATATAAAAAAAGAAGTGTTACCTTTAAACAGACAAAATGCATACATTTCACACAGCCAAGAAGCCCTTTCACCCTAAAAGACCAGTGGGCCAACCGACGACCAAAACCCCCACCACATCTACCTCCACCTTGATGGAAAGAGAGAGTTCCATCATGGAACTTGAGGAGTAGATCCGCAGACTCTCCAAAATGTTGGAGAAGGCCAAGGCTATAACTGATGTACCTTAATAATCTAAGTACCTCAAATATACACTTTGATGTGGAGGACCACCGAGAGTGTCGAGTCTCTTTCTTCATCCATGTAGGGGCTAGATATGAGGATTATTGGGAGTGCCACATATTTCATTATGCTGCTGATAGAGCTGCTTGGGCACATTGATTCGACGATTTTGATGGAGGCTTGGGATGGTTCACGGGGATGTGTGAGAGTTGTAGAGGAGGATCCTGCCACTTATTCCCACCGCCGCCATGATAGATCCACTTCTCCCTGCCGAGAGTGATTGATGTTGCTTACCCGATAGCCTTCTTCTCAAACTTAGTTCCTTCGGGCTAAGTTTGGGGGGATGGGACAACTGTTGGTTTTTTCTGCTGCCTTACTATACTTTACTCCTAGTATTTCCGTTACTTAGTTTAGATTATTATTGAATTTCTCTGAATTCAATATGGTTGTAGTTGACAAAGATTTGATTTGGCTTGGATCTTATTTTGAATATGTTCAATGTTGAATTTGAGTTGTTATTAGATGTATGATCAATTGGTTTGAGTTATGAATGGTGGTGCTGCTGTGGATTGATGATTATATTGTTGATGAATGTTGGTTTGTGGTGATTTTTGGATGGACTTTAATAATTTTATCTTATGTTGTGGATATTTTTTTGAGGATTTAAGTTGATGAGGTTATGTTGTTGGTAAATAAATCTTCGTTGGTAATCAAGTCTGGTTTAATATGGTGGTGTGATGTTTAGCAGGTACAAATAAGGCTGGGAGTGCGGTTTGATCGAGTGGATACAGATGGATAACACTTTCTAACGTTAACTCCACGCCATGTAGATGCATTGCATGTTAGTAGATTAGCTTATATAGATTGTGTGCTTGTTTGTGCATTTCACCTAACTTTAACTTGAGATTTAATCATGATGAACTTATGAAGCTTGAACTTTGCTTAAGCCAATGATAGGGCAAAACCATTGAGATTGAGGCATGTTGAGATTGTACATTTTAATTGCTCTAGTTTGTGTGTGTTAATACGTAAGACTAGAAAAAAACAAGTGAGATTTGAGACTTGATATTATCATATACTTCTTTGTGAGTGGCAAGATTGAAGGTGAATTAACTAGAACTTGCATCCATTTTCTATCTATTTGAGCATGAGCTTTTGACTAGAAGATGATATTAGGCCATCGATTCCTAGTCCCTACCTTGCACATTGGAGTATAAGGTGTATATTATGAGCATTGTTTGCCTTTCATTCCATTGTTCCCCTTGATCGAGCTTATTTTCGATATTTCTATTGATATATAATAAGGAATAAGTTTGAGGATGAGAGAATTGAGGGTGGATACGGATGTTGTGAGGTTGGGTGCTGGGAGTTGGTTGAATGAAGAGTTGAATAAGTATCCTATGTTTGAGACATGAATGAAAAGAAAAGAAAAGTGAGAAAATAATGTGTTAAAAAGAAAAAAGAGAATGAAGAAAAAATGGAAAGATGGTGCATATCAAAGAAAAATGAGCACCTATAAAAAATTATAGGAGAAAAGAATATATGAAATGTGTATTGTGTAAAGAAAGAAAAAGAAAGATAAATGAGTAAAAATGCCTTGGTATTGGTTGATTGAGGTTCAATGTTGGGGGTATTGGGTGTTTGAAAGAGGAGAGTCACTTCTGCCCAAAACAACCTACTGATTAGTTAACCACGTTATCACAAAAAATAAGATCTTCTTGATTCTAGAATTAAGCTCATTATGGTATAGTTGCAAGATAGGATGCAAGCTTGTAGAAGTAGAACTTGATATCTTTTGATTGTGTGGCTTGTCCCTAAACACTTGAGGGAGTGTGCTTTCTTGTTTACCAACCTTTGTTCAGAGGTTCTAATCTTTAATATTAACCA
This sequence comes from Plectranthus barbatus, assembly GCA_026898455.1. Lineage (NCBI taxonomy): Eukaryota > Viridiplantae > Streptophyta > Magnoliopsida > Lamiales > Lamiaceae > Plectranthus > Plectranthus barbatus. The sequence goes on along the minus strand of JAPKLW010000026.1, from coordinate 41,675 downwards.
TTGCAGAAATGAAAGTGATAATCACGTTCAATTGAGACTTGTTGATGTTGATATGAGGAGCTTTGATGGCATTGCACTAAGTAGAATGATGACTTTATTGTGTTTTGATTAAGGACAATCCAAGGTTCAAGTTTGGGGGATAATGACATGTGTGTGAAATGTATGCATTTTGTGTGTGTGAATGAGACATTTTTAGGTCATTTCATATGCATTTCACACACATATCATATGTTTTAGATAAACTTTATGTTAATTTTGTTATATTGTGTTTCAAGCGTTGCAGAATAAATAAAGGATGAAAAAGGTTAAGTTTTGCGAAGTTTTTGTGCATTTCTACCAAAATGAGGATGTTGGATGTAACGCCCCGGCCCCAGGGCCCAAACGAGCTCACCCGAGGTCGGCCACGTTACCCACCAATGGCCTGGTCCGACTTCCAGATTGACGGCTGACCCCACAAACCAACACAAGTCCTTCCCAGCGTGCTTTGTCCTCACTCACACGCACCCTGATAAACTTCCCAGGGGGTCACCCATCTTAGTTCTACCCCAAGTCAAGCA
>JAPKLW010000026.1:18513-41108 GCA_026898455.1 Plectranthus barbatus | reverse complement strand
TCTCATTCCGGTGTGGGCCCGGTTCATTCATGTCACCCTCCGCTCAATTAATGGAAGTCTTACGGGAGCCTCTCATTGTCCGTGTTTCTCTACACCGGCGATCACTCCCTGCTCCGGCACCGGGTCACTACATTGGAGATGTAAATTTCGCTCTGAATGTAGATTGAAAGGCCAAAAGCAGGACAAAGACAAATTTTAGCCAAAATGTGAACCATTTTGGCCAAAATCAAAGTGGCCTAGGCAAAAATCCAACTTCAGAGTCTCATTTCGGCCAAAATTAGAACAGAGAGGAGTTTTTCAAGTCGAACAGGGCCTTATTTATGCTGAAATCCAGTTGATTTTTTCCAAAACGGATCGCAAAATATCAAAATAAAGTAGAGGCTCATTTCGGGTGAAATATCTTTCATTTCGGGCAAAATCGTGGCACAACAAACTTAATATAAATGGGAGAAACCAGATTTGATGAGGACTTTTGGCAGTTACTCAAGATAAACACCACATAACTTCTTCAAACACATCAAGTACAAGATTTATAGCAAAATACACTCAATTTGGAGGAGGAATCAAATCAAGTGAGGAGATCAGACCTTGAGGATCAATCATTGGAGAAATCAACTTCATTTCCACATACTTTGTAATGGATATTTGTGTTTTTATTATTCAATTGTTGGCAATCTAAGGCATGGAGGGGTGAATTGTAGGATTTGGGTATGAATTATTGTATTGGACTTTGATTGATGAATTAAATGTTTATCTTACTTCTCGGTTGAGTTTGTTTTAGTCTCGAGCTTGTTTCTATTAAACATTGTAGGTTGCATGCCAAGTGTTTGATAAATAGTCGATTAGATTGTGGCCAATACGCAGGTATAATTTATGAGAATAGATCAAAACATATGTGTTAAAGTTCGCTTTAACAAGAATAAGAAGGCAAGTAGGTCGATAATTCACGAGCTTTCGGGAGTTACCTAGTGATAGGATGATTAAGAGTTGACATATCCTAGGTAATATGAGGTTAATCATCTGTTAGTAAAGGGAATAAACTTGTGTAAGGTGGATCGATCAGCTCAACTATTGATTAAATAGGTTTGAGAAGGTTTGGTAGTCATTCGAGTCCATTGCATGTTTCAAACCTAAGTCCTAGGTTTCTCATATTGGTAATTTCATCAAGTTTCTCTTGCTGGTTTCAATTTCTCTAGCTTTTGGAGTTTGACTTATGTTTGGTTATTGTTTTTTATTGTTAATCAATTTCATGATGATGCATTTGAGTAGTTGTTAGTTTAGTTAGCTTCAATACATTGCCTAGATAGTAAACCATCCAACTTTTGATCATACTTGAATATCGTGGGTTAAAGTAGTAGTAAGTAATTGATTGGTAGGTGAATTTAGTTCACGGATTCGATAAATTTTATTCTGATTCTTCGCGACTAGTGAAGTGTTTGATTGTGAGAAAATAAATACCCCATCACACTGCAAGAAGAAAATTGTTTATGTGAAAGCTAAAACGAGTGATCAGCAAGTGCTGAAAGGTAAAGGGGTAAAAACAAGTAATATACCCGCGTCAACTCGTAATGCTAAATGTTGGTCCGCCAACAACCCCAAGCTGGCCAAGCAACATAGTGTGAGAAAGCCAGCAAAGCCTCACAAGCTGGTCAATCAGCAAGTTCCTATTGAGAGGAAACCAACTCATACAGCCAGTTTGGCTAAGCAGCCAGCAAGGGTCGCACCAGCCAGAAGTGTACGAGCTCGGTGTGCATTGAGTTCAAACACTCCCCCTAGTTACTACAATAACCAGAGACTTTTTTCTTATAATCAAAATGCAAAACTTAATTCAAAAAGTAGGGGGAACACCTACTTGAGACCTGAGCCCAATTTGTTTCTATTTCAAGGAATAAGAAAACTAACCAGAGTGGCAGATGATTCGTTCCAAGGAAGCAACATGGTTCACACACCTTTCCAGAACTAGTGTTCTAATGTCTAGCAAGGAAGTTAAATTCCAAGTGGACTACAAACACCTGTGCACAAACGCAATCTTCCCATAAAACAGTCATGCATTATCATAGGAGGAAGAGTAAGGTAGTGGGAAAAGGGAAAAGGTCATAAAAAATCTCCCACAATGAAGATACTTCACGTTTAGATTCCCAAATGGGAATCCAACGTGCTTATCCTGCAAGATCCATTGACGATTGGGGACCTAAAATATAATTCTTTGTTTTGCAGAAACAGGTACATGCATTCCAGCTTTAGAATAAGTGGATTTTGTTGATCCTCGATAGTGGATGCTTGATATGTGTGTAAAATGACCGATTTATTGATATGTTTGAGTGCTTGTTTGTGTTCATTTTACCCACATATCATATGGTTTTCATGTGTATTTGTCTTGTTTTCGTGTTTTGTTGTGTTGGTGTTGTGTAGGGAAGGAATTGAGCATTTTTATTCTAGTTTGGCCCAATTTTGGTGAAAAATTGACCCTGATCGTGTTTATGCATGGCAAATGCCGACCCGAATGGAGCAGAGGAGCAGAAGGGAGATTTCAGAACCAAATCCAAGTCCGGACCATTCTAGGTTCAGTCGAGATTTGCCTCTGTCTCGCAGAGCTCAACCGAACCCCTGCTCAGCTCGGCCGGGATCTGCCAGACACGGGCAAATCCCAATCGACCCAGTTCTGTTCCGAGCGAACTCGAGCGAGCTATTTTGGCAGTTTTTCAGTTTTAAAGAATTTGGGTCGAGCCGATTTCATCCGGGGCGAGATGGAGGTCTGGGAACTTAATATAAAAGCTGGAAGAACGATTGGGGAAAGAACTTTTGGCACTTTTACACTTTAGTGGCGATTATTTCACTCCAAAATACACTACCCACTCCATCCAACCATCAATTATGGAGGATCAAAGTTCAAATCTATCCAATAGATGAAGGCATGAAGATTCAAGTGAAGATCAAGGCATAACCATCCAAATTGGGGAAATTTCTATTTCAATTCTTCGTGTAATGGATAAGTGTTGTTTTTCCTTTCAATTGAACTTAAACAAAGGCATGTCTAGCTAAATCCTTGGGAATATTGGCAGAATGAAGCATTTAATTGTTTGATTGAACTTGAATTGTTTGTTTACCTTCATCCACTTGATTGCACTCACTTGAGCCCTTTTCTTATATCACATAGTGTAGCCGGTAACCAACTATGTGTGTGATAGACACCGAGATTGCAGCCAACACAAGGATTGAGGTGTTGTGAGAAGTGTAGATGCATATAGGTTTTGATCCAATCCCTGTGCGGAGATTGCCTATAGGTTGATAACTTACGGTCGATTTGGAGTGCAATTAGATGCTATAACATTTGTTGGGAAATTATTCCTGAATCTTCCTTAGGACAATATTCTAAAAGGTTTTGTTGGATCAAACCTTAGTAGATGGTCGATCATTGCTGAACTCTAGCATAGACTAGCAACTCTTGTAATGTCCTGTATAAGTGAATATCGAGTTGTAATAGAATAGGTTGCTAGAAGCACCTCCAGCAAACATCAGAGGATGCTAAAGAGAAAAGGGTTGTGGTAGCAGAATGCTGAGGAGTCAGCATTTGCTAACACACCGCAAATTGTTAAAGGCACTAGCAATCCAAAGTTAAAGGTAGCAGAATACTAAAAGAGAACTAGCAGACCGTCCCGAAGAAGCTCAGCAAAGTGAAGTTTAAACGGCTGCTAAACCGTATATCTAATCCACCAATGCGCGAGGACTTAATCTGTCAAAAGTAGGTCGGAAAGTTTGCATGAAGTCAGAAAAAGTTGGTGAAAGTCTACCTAGTTTTAAACGAAATATCCGTTGTGTCTAACAGATAAGAAGATTCAAGTTTGGAATCTCCAACTATAAAAGACAAGTCAAAAGGAAGAAAAGACAACTGCTCATTTATACACTAACTCGCACTTAAGAGATTCCGAAAGACAAAAAGCAAAAACACTTGTGAGCAGTCTGTTGAAAGCCACTGTCCAGATATATTGAAAGCCTTCAACAACCAAAGTGTCCTATTGAATATCTGACACTTGTTTAGTAAGATTCTTGAATTGATTCAAGAATCTTCAATCATTGGGATATCTTCCTTTATTGGAGGTATCTAGGAGTCAATTCTTGAAAAGGAATTGATTAAGATGCGCATTGAAGCCGCAATTGAAGGACAGTTCGGAAGAAACTTTAAACCTTCTAAAAGTGGTAAAAGCGAGTTTGACGAAGGTGCGCCCTTAACTCAGCCGGAGCCACGCCTAAGAAGTTTGGGGTATCGGAAGATAGCCGTGAAGTAGCCAGACCAAACGTCGGCTGCCTGCTTTACTGGAAAGGCAACTTTTTGTACATCGTATACTTCCTTAGTGAAAATCTTAGCGATTCGGCTAAGGAGTGGACGTAGATCATTTGATCGAACCACTATAAACTTTGTGTCTTTGAGTTGTTTACTTTTTCATTGATTACTGTGCAACTATGATTTGAAACCTAGCAACAGAGTTGCTAGTGTATAACTGCGAAAGAGAACTTAAATAAACTCGAACAAAACCATATTTAAAAATAACCTAGAGTGCAAGTGAACGTTACATTATTCCGCTGCATTTTGTGTTTGTACCTTATAGCTACCACGACGACTCTGAATTTTGGGACCAACAAGTGGTATCAGAGCCGGAGGTTGAAAAACTGACTGCTTCTGAGTCGCTTAGGACCTAGATCCTAGTTTTTCCTTGCGCTATTACGTTATTTGTGTTTGTGTCTAACGAAGCTCAGGTGAAGATAATCAATATGACGAATCATGCTCTTCCAAAGTATAGCAATGATGGGTTTGAAAGATGGAAGAAGAAGGCCATGATCCAGCTACAGAGCATACATCCAGAAATGAGAGACATCCTCGAGAATGGTCCCATAGAGATCCTGAAAGTGAACACCGCACCACTTGGACCTGCTGGTGGTCCACCTCATCCTGAGATGGTGAAAAAGCCCTATAATGAGTGGACCCTAGAAGACAAGAAGAGGGGCCAGCTGGAGTTCGTCGCCATGAAGTTAATCATGGATTGCCTACCTCCCTTGATGGCTGAAAAAGCTCTAGACTATGAAACAGCCACAGAGATGTGGGAGTATATATGCAAAGTCTCTCAGGAAACGGAACAAATGAAGCGAAATAAGCTCCAGGTAGCTGTGGATAAATACGAATCATTTGCCATGGTTCCTGGTGAAACCATTCAGGTGATGGAGGAAAGATTCAACACAATCATAGGAGAACTCAAAAATGCCGGCAAGACCTATGACAAGGGGGAAATGAATAACAAAATTATATCCAAACTAAACCCCAAAAGTGACTGGTTTGTCAAGATGACAAGCTTAAGTGAAAAGGATCTTAGTAGCATGTCTACTGCTGAAGTCTTCTCAAAATTAAAGGCACATGAATTTATCATTCAGCAGTCGAAGAAGAATGAGGCTGCTTTAGCACATCCTAATGCAACAAATGATGGAACTCAAGAGGATGTAGCATACTTTGTCAAGAAAGACGGAAGCAAATGGAAATCTCCTAGGAAGCCGTTCCATAACCAGGAGAGATCAACCTCAGCAATACCAATCAAGGAGACTCCCTCAACTTCACTCCAATAGAGAAGATAAAAAAATAAATGAGTTGGAGGAGCAGATGAAGAAAATACCGGAAATGATTTTGGAAGCTAAGGCCGAGAAGGAGGCAAATGCAGCCTCAACTCAGCACTCCACCGAGAAAAACATCAGGACGTGTTTTGAATGTCAATCTCCTGATCACCTGAAGCATGATTGTCCAAGGGTGCGTCCTGAGGAAAGAGAACGTTTGCGGCAAAGATTTGAAAGGCGAGCGGTTTGGGTAGTGACAAAGGCGTTGCTAAGGCAGATATTCCTGACAACAAAGATGAATATTACCCTACTGACAAGGAAGAGGAAGCCTTGATGGTTTTCATGGCAAGAATCGTTGAAGATGGTGAATTATCTGCTGATGCTGAGCAACCTTCCGAATCGGCTCTAGCAGTTGACAATCTGGAGGTAACACCTATTGCTAATACTTCAAACTCAGCACACACATTTGAATCGGAGGATCCCTTTTTGGATTCCGAGGAAGATTATCCTACCAAACTTTCAGTAGAACTTTCAAAAGTTTACTCTTTGAAAAATGCTATTGTAAAAGATAATTCCTCACTCAAGCAAAAAGTCATATACCTGACCGATGAAGTCGAGAGACTAAGGTCCGATAGTGAGGATTTGTCAAAACTTAGAGCTGAATTCTCTGAACTTTCTGCAAATTTTAAAAATCTTGAAAAAGAGAATCAGGTTTTGAAAAATAATGCTAATGAAAAGTGTATTTGCGAATATACGACAAGCCAGGATATTCTACATAACCTGGTTAGCCGACAGAGACGTCATGGTGACCGATCTGGAATAGGGCACAGTCGTTATAGCAATACAGAAACTCCGAGGCAAATCAAGAACATAAAATTTGTTTGCTGGAAAATTATTCACCGATGGTAAAGGCACATATGAAATGATCGTTGAATCGTCAAATGCTCAGCAGATTGCTTAGCAGAATATCAAACAGACTGCTCAACCCAAGCAGAGTGTCAGGCACAATGCTAGACCTCAGCAAAAAGTCAAGCAGAATGTGAGATTTCAGCAGAGTACCTTAAGATATGCTGGACCTCAGCAAAGTACTTATTATAATTCTGCTAGGCAGATGCATTCAGCAAATTCCAGGACAAAGGCTGAGCACTATGTTTCAAGTGCTAGGAAGCCATATCCTAACTATGCTAGGGGTAAACAAACTGCATATCATTCAGTGAAACCCCAATACCATCGATACACACAACATGAATGAAACACCTTTGTAAGACCTGAGTCTAGATATACATATCATCAAAGGACGATGAAGGCAAAGAAACACAACACAACACCACATGCATGCACATATCAAGAGGTTGAGAAGGTTATCAAAAAGGATCTCAAGGAGAAAACCTTGAAGATTACTAAGATGTGGGTTCCGAAAGGAGCAATGACACAAGCTAATCCTTCAGGACCCGACGCAAAACGGGGACCTAAATCAACCTAATTGCCTTTGCAGGATCAGGATCCAGGCGCAAAGACATCAGGCATGTCAAATGAGTGGATCCTAGACAATGGTTGTTCAGCGCACATGACGGGGGACGAAGACCTATTTTCAGACATTCAGAAATCATATGGTCCATCTGTCGTGTTCGGAGATAACAGTAAAGGCAGAGTACTTGACAGAGGATGTATAGAGCGCAATGGTCTGAGGATTGTCAACGTTGCTCTTGTATCAAATCTCAAGCATAATCTGCTAAGCATAAGCCAACTATGTGAAAATGGGTACATTGTTTCATTTATTCATTCTGGTTGTTCAATTGCTGACAATGTTACAGGAGAAGTGAAACTTCAAGGTATCCGGAAAGGTGGCCTGTATGTTGTCGATTGGCAAAGTGGCCAACAACATTCATGCTTCTTAGCTTTAAACAAGGAGGAAACCACATGGTTATGGCACAAGAGATTAAACCACTTAAATTTCAAAACCATTAACCATATTGCCAAGAATGAGCTTGTTGCAGGTCTGCCTGTTGACATCACTTTTCGTATGGAAGGCGTATGCAAAGCCTGCCAACAAGGGAAGCAGACTAAAGCATCATTTCGTTCCAACCCAGAAAAAGCTACCTCAAGCAGGATCCTTGAGCTATTGCACATGGATCTGTTTGGACCAGTCACTCCACCCACTGTAAGTAAAAAAATATATACTCTTGTGGTGGTTGATGACTATTCTAGGTACATTTGGGTTCGTATGCTCAAGACCAAGGACGAAGTGAAGCTCATTCTGCCTGAGCTAATTCTCAAGGAGCAAAACAGTAAAGAGGTTACTGTAAAGAGGATCCGTTCGGATAATGGTACCGAATTCTGTAATGGAATCCTCATGGATATCTGTGCAGAGGCTGGTATTGGTCATGAAAGGTCCACTGCTAGGACTCCTCAGCAGAATGGTCTAGTAGAGAGAAGGAATCAGACACTGAAAGAGGCAGTGCGGTCTATGCTAGCTGACACTGAGTTACCTGCTAGGTATTGGGGAGAAGCAGTGATGACGGTCTGTTATACGCAGAATAGGAGTTCTATTACCGGCCGATTCAACAAGACTCCTTATGAAGTATATAACGGTCGTAAACCTAATCTAGATCATCTTCTTGTTTTTGGTGCAACATGTTATATCCATAACAACGGAAAGTCGAAACTTAACACTTTTTCGCCTAAGTCAGATGAGGGTGTACTTATTGGATATGGTCACCCCACTCACAAAGGCTATAGAATGTTAAACAAGACTACTGGAATTGTGGAAATAACATGCAATGTTATTTTTGATAAATCTATTTTAGTGCGGCGAGCTATAAAAGAGACGAAGGATACCAATCATGAGACTAATGATGTCAATGGTCAATCGATTCTGAATTCTTTCGAAAACTTACGAATTGACCCGACTAAGTCTATGAATGATTGCAATCCAATCCAGACGCACTCAGCAGGTGATCAAACTGCTGACCAGGCCAGTGATGTTAACGATCATGCTGAGGCCAACCCCCAAAAAGATATCTTTAATCTGCTTGATGATTCAGATGAGGAGACTTCAAATTCTCCTCCCGTTGCTGAAGGAGTAGGTGCTGCAGAAGGTCTTGACAGAGGAGCTGCTGAGATACCAATTGCTGAAGCACCTACTGAAGAAGACGTTCCTGTTCATGAAGTCCCTGTAGCAGAAGCTCCAGTTGCTGAAGGAATTCCTGCTACTGACAATCCAGATGCTGAAGAACCAGCGGATGCTGAGGAGAACGCGAGAACAGATAATGATCGAGCATGGGAGGGAAATGCTGGACAACCAATCAGACCAGCATGGTTGTGCACTCATTCTCATGAAGACGTTCTCGGAGATATTAATGACCCAATTCTAACAAGACAAGGCAACACGATGTTTGCTTGCTACTTATCTAGTGAAGAACCAACCAAAGTAGAGGATGCTCTTCGAGATCCAGACTGGGTGAACGCCATGCAAGAGGAGCTTGCTGAATTCACTCGCAATCACGTATGGGATCTGGTAGATAGACCAGAACATCAGAATGTTATTGGCACCAAATGGGTGTTCAAGAACAAAAAGAATGAATCAGGCATTGTGGTTAGAATTAAAGCGCGTCTCGTAGCAAAAGGATATAGACAATGCGAGGGCATTAACTATGATGAGACGTTTGCTCCAGTAGCCCGACTGGAAGCAATAAGGCTATTTCCTGCATATGCTGCACATCATGAATTCTCGGTCATGCAAATGGACGTTAAGAGTGCATTCCTGAATGGCGAGCTCAAAGAAGAGGTTTATGTTGAACAACCACCGGGATTTGAGCATGGAAATCAAGTGTATAAGCTAAGGAAAGCATTGTATGGCTTGAAGCAAGCGCCACGAGCATGGTATGGAACTTTGTCTAAGTTTCTACTCGACAATGGATTCAAGAAGGGGAGGATTGATCAGACTCTCTTTCGTTTTGAGGACAAAGGAAGTATTCTACTAGTCCAGATATATGCTGACGATATTATCTTTGGGTCGAAGAATCAAGATCTCTGCGACAAATTTTCCAAGCTAATGATGAGCAACTTTCAAATGAGCATGATGGGGAAGATGTCATACTTCCTTGGACTTCAAGTACAACAATCCAGTGAAGGGATCTTTATCCATCAAAGGAAGTATACGCGTGATCTAATTGCAAAGTATTGTCCAGAGAAGATCAAGAGTTTGAGGATTCCCATCAGCACTACGTGCATAGCAGCTCTTGAGAAAGAAGGAGAGACCGTAAATCCCAGTTTATATCGAGGAATTATCGGCTCTCTGCTATATCTTACGGCCAACAGACCAGATATTTCATATGCTGTAGGACTATGTGCAAGGTATCAAGCCAATCCCATCAAGACTCATCTAGATACGGCAAAGAGGATTGTGAGATATTTGAAGTGCACAGAAGGATTGGGGATTTGGTATCCAAGGGCAGATAGTCTGACACTTAGTGGTTACTCAGACTCTGACTTTGGAGGGTGCAAAATTGACAGGAAAAGCACCAGTGGTACTTGCCAATTTCTCGGGCACAAGCTGATAAGCTGGTTCAGCAAAAAGCAACATTCGGTAGCAACATCGACCACCGAAGCAGAGTATGTTGCAGCTGCTAGCTGTTGTTCGCAAATCATGTGGATTCGACAGCAACTTCAAGACTATGACATTCCTCTTGAATGTGTGCCTATCTATTGCGACAACAACAGTGCAATGTGCATCATGAAGAATCCAGTCCATCATTCAAGGACTAAGCACATTGATATTCGTCATCACTTTATTCGTGACCATCAAGAAAAGAAGGATATCGAAATTAAATATATATGCACGGAGGATCAAATTGCTGATATTTTCACAAAGCCTCTAGCGGAGACCAGATTCAAAGAATTATGTATAAAACTGGGTCTCATGGAGTTAGACGATGCTATGGATGAATGAGATGCTACTCTCTTTCTTGCTGAACTTGGATTTCTTCTAGCATACGTCTATTGAGTGCTGGATCCTTCTGCTGAGAAAAGTTTGCTATGATGGAAGAACTGCTAGTGAAAAAGTTGCTAAGCAGACATCGATTGGTTATTCAGCACGTGTCAAAGTTGTAGATAAGATTTTAGAAGTTAATATATTTTGTATCTCCTGTTTGGAAGAGATATACTGGAAGTTATCATGATGGATTGACGAAGTTATGAGATATATGCCTTACAGATGGATATATGTACGAAATAAAACTTAGATGCACGAATACTGAAAAGAAAAAGTTCAATTCATCCCTTAAAAACAAATTCTTACAAAAAAAAGGAAAGGGGGATAGCAAAAGCAACAATCAACTTAAATTTTTAGCGGAAAGGGGAATGAAACTTGTACGGGAAGAAGTCAGCTCCCAAAAGGCTGGATCGGCCTTCTGCTATCTCTGGAAAGCTCTGCTCCAGCAGCCAGTTGAGCTGCATTCCGTTCAGCAGAGGCACTGAAGGATAGAGCTGAACACAGTCTCGGACACCTTCAAAAATGAAGCCTGCCCAGTCAGCCTCAACCTCATCATCCATGGCCATCATGGCCTGCCATACCTCCCTTGAGAAGGAGAGGTCGTCAAGACTTTCCCCCAGCAGCATGTTGTGGGCGATGCGGAACATCACCCAGTATGGCGACTGCAGACCGGAAGCTGAAGCTAAAGGGGAAAACTCGAACCAGGCAGAATGTCGCCATTTCTGCCATGATGTCCATTCAGGGGCCGCCTTTGTCGTTCGTTAGTTCTAAACAGAGACTGGACCTCTAGGAAGGCCGAAATCTCGAGAGAAGGAGTCGGGAGACCAACAGATGAGTTTGCCAAGGAAGGACCCGTAAATGGCACCCTCCTCAGCAATGCAGCCCTTAAGAAACTCCCGAAGGAGATCCCCATGATAATGGCGAGGGGTGGCACTGACGAACTGCGTCAACCCGCACTTGTTCATTGTCACCATGACTTTCTCAGCCACGGCGTAGTCATCTTCGTAATATGCATACAAACCAAACTCATGAAGAATCTGGTTGCGGCGCATTTCGAGAGCCTGTCCGGGAGAATCCATTTTTCTTGAGAAAGGTTTTGGGAAGGAAGTTTTAGAGACGTATGAAGAACAGGAAACTTGTGGTGTTTAGGCTCATCACAAGGAGGTTATTTATAGAGTGGACATTTATTACTTGGTAATTATGAACGGTTGGAAAATCTTTTGAAAGATCATGATGATTCATATCTCGGAATTCAAAGCGTCGCAACAAGAGAGATCGTCATATTTGCATGGGAAGTCCAATTAATTCAGCAGTGACGATTGATGGTCAGTTCAGCGTTCGGCTCGAGGTATTCACTACTACACGTGTCTTGGATACTGAAAAACTTTGCTGATGAAAAAGTTTGCTAGAATGATAGCAGAACATCAAATTCTACAAGAAAAATCGAGACACAGATTACACTGCATAATCAGCAGAGTTGATGGTTCTGCTAAGATGATAAAGCTGCTAGGACTTTAGCAGAGGTTCAAACTCTGCCAAGATATCTTCAAAAGTCTACTCAGCAGTGAGCCAAGACAATCATTTGGAATTATGCTAACACCATCAGAAGATTCCAGTATTTTTTTATATGGATAAAGTAAAGTTGGTTTGTTAAGGATCAAAATCATGGCATGTTCAGACTTCAAGTCATTTGAAATGAAACTGCTTAATATTTCCTAAATACTCATACGGTTACAAAATCAAAAGGAGGTAAAATTACAAGGGCCGTAAAGGAAATATGCACTTAATACGGTGGATGGGGCCGAAAAGGGTAGTAGTCAGTCCCCCTGAGGTTGGAAGGGCCAGTAGCAAGGTCCGGAAATTTCTGTTTGAGCAGCCAACTAAGCTGCATCCCATAAGGAAGAGGTTGATCTGGATAGCCTCGCACACACCTCCGTACACCTTGGAAGACAAAGGCCGCCCAATCTACCTCCGCTTTATCGTCGAAGGCCATCATTGCCTTCCATATCTCCCAATTAAAAGTCATATCATGAGAATCGCCACCGATGATCATGCCGCTGACGATGTGAAAAATGACCCTGTACTTGGTCTGGAGGCCATATGCAGAAGAAGTAGGAGAAAATTCGAACAGAGGAGAGTCTCTCCATTTTTCCCATGCCGTCCATTCTTGCACCGTCTCCTGTGCAAGATAACTCATTACAGATATTGGACCCCGGGGAAGGTCGAAGTCAGAAACAAATGATTCAGGAGTCCATTTGATCGACTGATTCCGGAAGGAGCCATATATAACATTCCCCACAGAATTGCTTGATCGGAGGAAATCCTTCAAGTGCGCCCTCTAGAAGCAGTGAGGAGTGATACAAACGAATTTTGCTAGACCATTATGGTGAATGCTGGACATTACTGTCTCAGCCATCCTGTAGTCCGCTTCATACTCTGAATACAAGCCGGATTCACAAAGAACCTGATTTCGTGGCACGAAAACAGTGGAAGAAAGATCCATTTTTTTGAAGAAGGAACGAGGTTCTTTAGAACAACGAAAAGAAGACAAAGCAGAGAAACGCAAGGAGCTATATCAAGATTGTTCAAAGATGTGTTATTTATAAGCACATTTGCGTCCTGTTCACTAATTAATGGATGAGACATATAATTTTGGAAGATCACGTCGGATCATCATGTTTCTCGAGACTCGAGCAGTAGCACAGAGAAGGAAATTGTCACATAAAGTGCATGTCTCATCGGAGGCAGAATATTTTATTTGAAGAAGACGAGGAGTCGTGAATATTTTATTTGAAGAGAGTGAGTATGAGAACTATCTACTGAGTGGGATTTCTCAACAGTACGTAATCATCACTCGATACTAGGGTCTATCGCTATTAAGCCTAGGTATCTGACTGCTGACCTCCACCACTTAGACGCGGGATGATTTTAAATTTCAAGAGAGGTGCATTTATTGCGCGCAGACGGCGGCAACAAATCAGGACATTCCACGTCGTCTGTACTCGAGTTCGTGGGAACGTGTACATCCATACGACACGCCACTTTTAATCCAGCCGTCGATTACATTTAAAGACGAGTGACCCCAACCGTCGGATTCTTACAAGTCAGTCAATTATACATTTTTCAAATCGATTTCCCTCATTTCATAGAAAATTCAAATCCCTAGCCCTCTGAATTTCCCACACATTCTCTCAAATTTTTCTCAAATCCTCATCTGCAAATTCATAATCCACTTCGATGGCTTCCAATCCTGAATCACCTTCCACCGAAAACCCTGAACCCAGTTCATCTACATCTTTACTTCAACCACCCACCTTTATATACCCACCCATTACGGGTTTGCCATTGCATGAGCGACATGCACCAGGCTTCACCGGCATTGTAAAGAAGGAGGACATAGATAATTCCATTTCTTATGGTCAGCTAGTTATTTTGGCGCGGAAGAAAGAGCAGACGGGTCATACATTGGAGCAGAGACGTCTCGCTCAAATCATGAAGGATAGAATTCTGTATCTACCCCTAGCCAAGAAACACATCCCAGAATGGATCATGCAGATCCTCGACTCCGAACTATTGGTAAAGTATCTATCTGCTGAACCTGAACACTTTCACCCCCATATGGTATCTGAATTCTATGCCAGGGCCGTAATAGACGAATCTAGGAAATCTTTTAAAACCTCCGTCTACGGTAACATCATTGAAGTCAGTGCCGAGATTCTTGCGAAAATGTTCGGCCTTCGAAATTATGGAGAAAGAATTTCTCAATACAAGGTGAACGATATCGAGGAGATGGAACTTATGGAAGAAACCTGGAGAGTTAAAGGATAAAAAAGGGCAAGTGATAACCTTCAAGGTTGCTACTCCTATCAACACCTTAAAGGAAGATTTCAAGATTTTAGCCGAATTGGTGATTAAAATGTTCCAGTGCAATGCTGGACGGAATTATCAGCCAAAAAGTATGCCGTGATGATGGCCCTGACAGATAATGTCAAAGGAAATTGGGCAGAATTCTTCTTCGAGCGATGGGCAGAGCATGCTCGGAAGAATGATCACATGTCCATTGATGGGACATTTTCTTCAAATGTCAATTTTGGTTTGAAGATAAGCAAGTATTTGGAGATGTTGTTCACCAATAAGAGAGTTGATCAGGGCATGAAGTTGCTGTCTACTGACTTCATTCCTGTAACAAAGAAAGAAGCCAACCCTCTAGATTTCAAGAAACCGAAGAAGCTGACTGGAAAGAAAAATGTGGATACTGACAAGCCCACTTCTGATGAAGAGGTGGATGAACGTTCTTTGGGTGAGCAAGTGTTGCAGCAAGCCACTCCCCTGACCGTTGATGAAGTGGCTGTACTAACCAAGAACGCTGAAACAGAGCAGTGTTTCCAGCATCTTGAGAAGATAGTGGAACTTGGTGATCTGCCAAGTGATAAAATAAATGAAATCATGTCCAAGGAAGCCCCTCAGCTATCGACTCTCATTCTAGGCCAAGTTGCTCAACCGATTCCTATAGCGCAGAACACAGATGGTGCAACCACTGGGAGGAGGAGGACGCGCAAACGTCTGTTCAGGACTGCTGATTCACTAGAACAGGGAAAGCAACATGCAGGAATCGAAGAAGCTAAGAAGAAAGTTTCTACTGAACAAGCTGCTGAGAAGGAGAAGGAGGACGACACTCCCTTGTACTCTAAGAGTCTTGACGAACGTCTCAAAGGAGTTCGACAATCAAAGAGAAAGAGAAGTGAAGAACTAAAGAGGCTCGAAAAGAATTAATTTCAGAAAACCATGGCGCAGATATATTTTGATGCTAGAGACATGAACTACGAACATGTTAAGCAAACCTATGTTGAGAGACGAGCTAAGCAAGCTGCTGAGCAGTCAGCACCAGCGGTCTCTGCTTCGCAATCAGCAGAGACAACACACGCAACTGCTGCTGTCTCTAAAGGAAAAGAAAAGGAAGGTGTGTTAATTCTTGTTGAAGTTGATCAGTCTGAATCGATTGTACCCAAGGAAGAAGCCCTATCTAATGCTGAGTTCGCTGAGATGCTTCACTCTAGGGCATTCAATGCTCAGGAGCATTCCAGAGGGACAAAGGTACAAATTCGTGAACCAACTGGAGGATCTGTCAACAGTAGTAGCTCAGACGCAGACATGCCACGAAGAGTGGAGGATGTCATACCTCCTAGAGATAAGAATGCTGAATCATCAGGTGCTGGACAGCAGACCGAAGAACCCGCTGTCTCTGCTAAGAATTCTTCCGCTGAAAAAGAAACTCAAACATCTGCTGTGAGATCTTCTACTGTAGAAGTAACCGCGAGTCATGCTGAAGAGCTGATTGCTGAAAAGAGTATGATGGTGGAATCTGCTGAAGGAACCTCTGTTGCTCAGGAGACACTCGTAGCGACTGCTGACAGTGCACAAGGAGAAGAGAAGATAGAGGAAGAAATATCTTCTACTGGAGCCCTGGATTATTCCACGTGCTCTTCAGACTCTGATTCTGAAAATGAATCAGGTGAAGTATTTGATGCAAAGTTTCTCCGCCAGTTTCCCACCGCCAAAAATGAGGTATTGAGGATTCCATTCCATGGATTGCCTGTGAAACTCTTTCGTTCCAAGAGAGTAGCTCAATGGTGCGTAGCTGTCTCCCTAGATGACAAATTAAATGCTGATCTTCATGATTGGGGTGATGAGATCATGGCATTTGTCAATGAAGAAGTTAAGAGGGACATTGCTGAGGTGTTTTATGTTGAAATAGATGAAACAACCGAGGAAGGCAAGCTACTGGGAAAGGAGCTCATGCGATGGAAAGTTTATGACTATACAATGCATGAGTTATGCTTTGAGGAACGGATGATAATCATCGCCCTGAAAGGTTTGAACTTTTGGCATTCAGAAGAAGCTTGGGCGAATGATTGGATGGATCAACCTCCATGTACGAAACAATTCTCAGATAAACAGGTGTTGGAGAGATTAAAGGTCATTCGTGCTCATAGACGTTTTTCCGCATCCGTGTCGCTGCCCCCCTCAAAGTTCGCTCCAGATGAACGCTCTGCAGCACACATGCAGTTAACAAAGCGTCAGAGGCGTGCTGTTGTTGCTTATGAACAACAAAAAGCCACATACGAGGAGAAGATACGAGTACGCAGCATGGAGCTAGCTGCCATTGTACAAGCCAAGGAAGAAGAAGCCAAATGACTACGCTTCTTTGAAATGATTACATTTTCGAAAGATTTCAATCAAGCTGCTGCCTTAATTCAAGCCCCAGAAACTTCTGACTCTGCTCTGGATTCATCTCAGACTGTGGTGAATAATCAGATGGCAATTGTGATCGAAGAAGCTACAACGGATCCTGTTGACTCAGGAATGGAGGAAGCAAACATTCAAGGTCAGGAACTCTTGGTCTCAGAATCAGCTGAGATGATAGTAGACGGTGGACAGGGTGCATGTACTACCATACAAACAATGACTAATCTGGTCATTCCTGATACCCCCATTGCTGTTGAGCCTGAACTAGTCGATCTCCAGTCATATGTGGCATCTTTGATCTACACAGCGTTCCATCAACGTGACATTCAGCAAGCCAAAAGAGATGAAGAAGTTCGAAAGGAGATTGCTGATGTACGAGGAGCAGTCTCTGGAGTTCAAACCTCTGCCTCTGAGGTTTAGCAAAAGGTTGTTCAAGTTACTGAGAAGATCACTCATGTGGAGGAAACCGTCTCTACGGTACAAACGAATGTGGTGACTCTCAAAGTAGATCTTGATGCGCACAAGTCCTTCTCCGCTTCTGTTTCGGATGCGCTCAAAGAGGGGGAAGAACGAAGGATTGCTGAGGAGGCAAGGGTAAAGGCAGAGGAAGCAGAGCTGTTGCGGAAAGAAAAGGAATTCGAGCGTACTATGCTGGAACAAAGGATGAAGCTAGAAGCAAAACAGAAAGCAGAACAACAAGCGCGTATGGAGCAATTGGAGAAACTCATGGCCCTGACTATGAAAAAGGTTGAATCACTTGAGAAGCTGAAACCTCCACCGGACGCTCAGAACTAAGGTCATCCTTATATGTTGTTCTTATTTTGTCCTGTTTCAAAGTTTTTTTTTTGCTGATTCTGAGTGATTTCACTGTATCTGTATCTTCAAAATCATATATGAAATCATCAGATTTGTGACAAAATCTCATTGTCCACTTTTGATTATCCGTGTGCGTACAATAGTTGATATACACTCTCAGTGTATTCAACGAATCCGAATGTGGATGATAAGCTCAAAATGATTGCTAGATGATTGTTTAATACCTGCTGTTCTTAAAGATGCTAGGAGCTCTAGCACACTTTTCTTGCAGTATTTATGTGTACTTTTATTACGCGAGAATATTTCCAAGCATATTTTGAGGGAGAATTTTATTTAAAACTGCTTGTTGGTGCTAAGGACTTAAAGCTAGTTAGATTCTGAGATAGTTTTTCTAGTAATTCTCTTGTAACTCAGAATTTTTCAATGCTAAGTCTCAGCAATCCTTAGTAAGCTTTGATCGCACCAAAAAGGGAGAAATTTTTGGGAAATTATTCCTGAATCTTCTTTAGGACAATATTGTAAAAGGTTTTGTTGGATCAAACCTAAGTAGATGGTCGATCATTGCTGAACTCTAGCATAGGCTAGCAACTCTTGTAATGTCCTGTATAAGTGAATATCGAGTTGTAATAGAATAGGTTGCTAGAAGCACCTCCAGCGAACATCAGAGGATGCTAAAGAGAAAAGGGTTGTGGTAGCAGAATGCTGAGGAGTCAGCATTTGCTAACACACAGCAAATTGCTAAAGGCACTAGCAATCCAAAGATGAAGGTAGCAGAATACTGAAAGAGAACTAGCAGACCGTCCCGGAGAAGCTCAGCAAAGCGAAGTTTAAATGGCTGCTACACCGTATATCTGATCCACCAATGCGCGAGGACTTAACCTGTCAGAAGTAGGTCGGAAAGTCTGCACAAAGTCAGAAAAAGTTGGTGAAAGTCTACCTAGTTTTAAACGAAAGATCCGTTGTGTCTAACTGATATGAAGATTCAAGTTTGGAATCTCCAACTATAAAAGACAAGTCAAAAGGAAGAAAAGACAACTGCTCATTTATACACTAACTCGCACTTAAGAGATTCCGAAAGACAAAAAGAAAAAACACTTGTGAGCAGTCTGTTGAAAGCCACTGTCCAGATATTTTGAAAGCCTTCAACAACCAAAGTGTCCTATTGAATATCTGACACTTGTTTAGTAAGATTCTTGAATTGATTCAAGAATCTTGAATCATTGGGATATCTTCCTTTATTGGAGGTATCTAGAAGTCAATTCTTGAAAAGGAATTGATTAAGACGGGCATTGAAGCCGCATTTGAAGGAAAGTTTGGAAGAAACTTTAAACCTTTCAAAAGTGGTAAAAGCGAGTTTGACGAAGGTGCGCCCTTGACTCAGCCGGAGCCACACCTGAGAAGTTTGGGGTATCGAAAGATAGTCGTGAAGTAGCCAGACCAAACGTCGGCTGCCTGCTTTACTGGAAAGGCAACTCTTTGTACACTGTAGACTTACTTAGTGAAAATCTTAGCGATTCGGCTATGGAGTGGACGTAGATCATTTGATCGAACCACTATAAACTCTATGTCTTAAGCTGTTTACTGTTTCATTGATTACTGTGCAACTGTGATTTGATACCTAGCAACAGAGTTGCTAGTGTATAACTGCGAAAAAGAACTTAAATAAACTCGAACAAAACCTTAACAAAACCCTATTTAAAAATAACCTAGAGTGCAAGTGAACATTACATTATTCCGCTGCATTTCGTGTTTGTACCTTATCGCTACCACGACGACTCGGAATTTAGGGACCAACAACATTATTGTTTGTGTATCTAATTTCATCTACTCTTATTTTGCCGGTGCTATGGGAGATAGGAAGCTTAGGGTAGGTTGATCATCCTTGGGTGAATTAAAATCTTGTTTACATCATTCAAATCAATCTCATGCATATGGATTTCTTACCAATGTCCTTCGTTTCGCTATTGTTGAATTTGATACCTTGTGTTTGTGTTTTACCATTGCTATATAGTGTGGAAGTGATTGATGAGCCAATATGATGAATGTTGAGAAAATGCATATTTTAGTTAAAGCTTTTCTAGTTAGGTAGTTAGATTTACTTGTTGCCTCGGATTAATAACCACTCAACAACTTAATTCGTACTTAGATACAAACACAACTCTTTATTAACTAGTAATCTAGTTGGCGAAGTAAGAAGTTTGGATTGATAAAAATTATTCTTGTATTCGCACTAGAGTATTAATTAGGTGAAATTGATTGAGAATTTAGTGCGTATGAAGTTTTGGCGCCGTTGTCGGGGACTTAATTGAGTAGGTTGCTATATATTAGTGAACTTGAGTTGCTTGTAATCTAGGTGTTTGTTTAATTGTTTGTTTGAATTGAATTTGTTTGTTTGGTTGATTGGAGCTTTTGGATTCTTGTAGGTGGTTTATGATCACGAGATCCTAAGCTCGGTTGTTGGAGGAGAAAAAGCTGAGACAAAGAGTTGAAGGTGTTGAATTTGAAATGGAGGATCATAGAGACTAGACAGAAAGAATGGATGACTTTTAAAGACAACTTGAGGAGATGAGGAAAACTTTCAATGGAAGAAATGAACCTAGGAGGCCTTTACAAAACCTTTTCCGACCTCAAGGAGACAATGCCATGGTCCGGCTGGGGGTCAATGCAACACAATTTGAGATCAAGCCACAACTTGTGCAAATGATCCAAAACAATCAATATGGTGG
The DNA here is from genome assembly GCA_026898455.1 of Plectranthus barbatus. Taxonomy (NCBI): domain Eukaryota; kingdom Viridiplantae; phylum Streptophyta; class Magnoliopsida; order Lamiales; family Lamiaceae; genus Plectranthus; species Plectranthus barbatus. The sequence continues at coordinate 20,729 of JAPKLW010000026.1, read as the reverse complement.
CCATCTGATGGAAGATCCAAATGCCCATATCTCCTGGTTCTTGGAGATTACCGACACGATCAAGATAAACCAAGTGCCTCAAGACCACATTCGGATGAGACTTTTCTCATTTTTGCTTGGAGACAGGGCAATGCATTGGTTTGAAGGTCTAGACAAGGGAAGTATTGCCTCTTGGGATGAGCTGCACGAGAAGTTTTTGTTCAAGTTTTTTCCACCGATCTTTACTTTGAAGCAGAGAGCCAATATAACCTCATTTGGTCAAAGGTATGATGAACCTTTGTATGAGGCTTGGGATCGTTTCTGGGACTTGATCCGAAGGTGCCCAAGGCATGGCTTGTCAAGGAGCCAACAAATATGCTAATTCTATGGGGGTCTCAATTATGAGACCAAAGTGATGATGAATGCCTTGACGGGTGGTTCATTCCTAGACCAAGAGGAGGATGAATCATGGAGAACTATTGAGATGATGGCCAAAAATAGCTACCAATGGCCGAGAGAGAGAAATGATTATAGAATGGTAAAGATGGTGGATGAAAGGAATGAGAGTGAAGATTTGAAGGAATAAATTGCTATTATGCAAAAGAAATTGGACATGCTAACTACCTTAAGAAGAAAGAAGGATGAGGTTATGATGGTAAAGAGGGAGGAGATGTACCCGGAGAATGTGAGCTTTATGAACCAACAAATAGGGGGATTCAACAACAATCGTGGTCCCTATAATCCACCGAGTAATATGTACTATCACCCTTCCAATTGCTTCCATCCAAATTTTTCTTATGCTAATCCGAACAACACCTTGAACCATCCAATGCAATTGGAGAATGTTGGGGGTGGTTCACAAGGAAGCTATATAGGAGGTAGTAGTAGTCGGAATGAGCATCATTAGGCAAGGAGGAAACCTAACGAGGAAATTGACAAGAGGTTTGAGAAATATGATGGTATGCTTGCCGAGATCCGAATCCAAATCTCTTCTATAGCTAAGTAATTGAATGGGAAGCATCAAGTGGGTAAATTTTCAAGTGATATGGAGACTACCCAAAAGAAGAGTTGCAACGTTGTTTAGGAAAAGTAAGGAGATGAGGATAAGATCTTGGTTATGACTCCTAAGGAGGATATGCTAGAAAGTGTTGAAGAAAAAAAGGTTGTGGAAAAGGAATCACTTGAGAAAGGTGAGGAAGTTAAGGAGAAGGTGACTAAAGAGGAGGAAGTTAAATTCTTTGACTATGTAAAGAAAGGTGACATCGAGATGCCATTACCAGAAGAAATCCAACGAGTTCCAATGTTGGATAAATTGATTGAAGATGAGTTAAGAGAAAAGACTGATTTCAAAGAAAAAGAACCTTTGGTTGAAGAAGAAGCAAGGGGTAATGTTGGAGTTAAGAGTGAGAGGAGATTTGCAAAGTAAAAAGGAGGATCCGGGATGCTTTGTGATATCTTGCAAGATTGGGAATGCTATTGTAGACGAAGCTTTATGTGATTCCGGAGAAAGTGTTAATGTGATGTCGTGGATTTTGTTCAACGAATTGAAGGTTGGGGAGTTGAAGCCTACAACTCATGTGTTGCAAATGACAAACAACGCATTATTTTTTCCAAGAGGTGTAGTTGAGGATGTCAATGTTGAAGTTTTGGAGTTTAATTTTCCGGGGGATTTCTTGGTTGTTGACATGAAAAATCAAAGAGGAATCCATTTAATTTTGGGAAGACCATTTTTTAGAACGGCCAATGCATTCTTGGATGTCAAGAATGGTGAACTTACCTTTTATTGTGAAGGTAAGAAAGTGGTATTTTCCTTTCCCTCGAAGGTGGTAGAAAATGTGAAAGAAGGAAGGATTTTGGAGATTGCAAAAGAGAAGAAAATTTGGGTTGAGAAAGGAGCTGGAACTAAGAGATTGAATGATTGTGAGGATCGTAGGATGGCTAGCATGGATGAAGACAAAGGTGAGTATGATGACCCGGGAGATTACTTTGAGCAAGGAGGGGTGCGAACTAAGATAGCAAGAGTTGAAGACGATCCACCTCGTAGTGTAAGAAGGAAGCTTGTTTTTCCAGGTGAGCCTTGAGACTTGGATCGAGGTATGGGTTCAGGTTCTTCTCCCTTTGATAATGATTGAAGACAATGAGGTATGGAGTCAAGCTAATGAATTTAAAGAAGCGCTTGTTGGGAGGCAACCAATTTTACTTGTTTTTAGTTGTTTTCAATTTTGAATAAATGTTGG
>JAPKLW010000026.1:0-18503 GCA_026898455.1 Plectranthus barbatus | reverse complement strand
ATGATTTGATTTGGGGGATGATTGATCTTGTGATGTTTTTGCAGATAAATGGTGTTTGGTTCTGGTAAAAATTGAGTTTGGGGGATGTTTTTGTGGTCTTGTTGCTAAGAGCTTGGATGAAAAAGAGTCGCAGAGCTGGAAAACAAAGAGAAATTTTGCCCCAGCTTGAAAAATCTTGCCCCAACCCGTCTTGGATCGACCGAATCCGATCATGAGTTATCTTGGGTTCTGTCAAGCTTGAGCTGGAATCCATGAATGCTGCGGACAGAGACAAATACCGATCGAACCCAGCCATGTGTTGCCTTAGGTTTGGTTGGTATAAACCGAGAATTTTCAAAATTTTGGCTATGTTAGACCAAAATTTCGGTCGATCTGCAGTGGGTTCGGTCGAGAGGGGACACAAATTTTATATATAATCAGGGCTTATCTCACCCTGAACTCATTTCTCTCAAAATTTCCTCTTCCAAATTTCAAATTCTTGTTTTACCCAAACATTTTGTGTGATTCTCACCTCTGATCTGTTCTTATGGCCAGCGAAAGAGTTCGTGGCGGATCCTCTACAACTGGAATCCGTTTCCCTACAAATTTTAGCGATGAGGAGTTTGCTCGGTACAAAAGTTTGGTGGCCAAGAAAGTTGTGGGCACATGGTATCCCTGCAAGGAAACGTTTGAAGCTTTGGAGATGAAGTGTGATGTCTGGTATCTGTTTACCCAATTTGGATGGAAGAGCTATGTGAAGGGGATGCGGCCGACTTACATGGAACTTACCAAGGAGTTTATGGTCACTATTACGGTGATGAAGGGTGCTAGAAGTGTTCCTGTCTCCGCGGTGTTTAAGGTTAGAGGGCATGAATATGTTTCACGTAGGCAAGAACTTGATCAAATTTATGGTTGTGCTGAGGATTCCATTTTTGTGCCTGAAGATGTGAATGTTGCTTCTTTTTAGGAATCAATTTCGGGGGTAAAAACAGAGGGAACTTTTCATATTAAATTTTCTAAGGCTTCATTTATTAAGAATCCCATTATTTGCTATATTCACAAGTTGGTAGGAGGTTCCATTTGTGGTCGGTATGAGTCGGGGAATGTGTTGCTATCTGAAATGTACATGTTATATGCTATGTTGCATGGGTTGAAATTTTCAATGGGGGGGAGTAGTTATAGATGCATGAATTCGGGTTGTTGGTTTGAAAACCCCTTCTCTTTGTGGTGGGGGGAATGCTTACTCCCATTTTCCAGTATTTTGATATTCCTTTGACCGGTCCATTTGCTCCTGGGTTGCCGTTGGATATTGCTTCCATTGTTGTTGGTAAGTTTCTGGTTCTTACAAGCCATGGAGTCTATTATTATAGGTTTGGGGAGAAGGATTGAGTTGCCCCATTTGGAATTGACTACAGTGTGGAATTTGAATGATAAATCTAACTGGTTGATGGATTCCAAGGATCACTAGGACTTTGTTGGAATTTTGACGAGCAGTGGATCTTTCCATTCAAACAATTTCTTGGCTCGGCAACATCAACAAGGAGGAGGAGCAGGGACTAGCTCTCAGGCACCACCCGCAGAGGATTGGCAGCGACAGATTGTTTCGATGATGCAGAGGACCACTAACACAGTTGAGTCCTTGTCTCTTTCTATGCAGGGTCTTGATGTTTGGATAGCTGCGATGCAGGGGGATTTAACTACTTTCCAGACTGGCTAGTATGCCGAGCAGGCTGCCACAACTTCCCGATTTGAGGGCATCGACCAGAGATTGGAGGAGACATACAGAGATTTTAGAGAGCTGCATCACCGCTTGCCCATGCCATACCGCCGCCGCCATGACCGTTCTCCACATGACCGAGAGGAGTGATTGAGCACTGTTCACCTATTTGACAAACTTAGTCTCACTTGACTAAGTTTAGGGGGATGTGCCGGTTGCCGGTGCTTCGGTTTACTCTCTCCTCTACCTACCTTGCATTTATTCTAACTTATTTTGTCTAGATGATTTCCCTTATTGGATATTTGGATACATTTTGATAATTCGATTGGGTTGTATTATATTTGACATTGTTGGATTTAGATTTTATGGATGTTTCTTTGGTTTGATATTTTTAGTGGATGAATGTTGTTTGGATTCATTATCTTTCTTCATTTCTTTCTATATTCTTGTGATGAACGGATTGTGGAATATTTGGTGGTGCAAATGGTACAATGTGTGATTTCTATAGATTTTGGATTGAGGAATGTTAGGTGGAAAGATGATTGGATGAGATAATTGTTATTTTGAATGTTATATTTGTGTTGAGGATTCATCATGGTAGTGTTTGGAAGTGAAATTTTTATTAGGTGGACATGAGCTTTTGTTGCAATGAATTATGCTCAATTAGTGGTGTATTTATGTTTGTGTTAGTAGGTACAATAAGGCGATGGAGAGCGGTTTGATCGTTGATGCCGATGGATAACACATTTTATCGTTCCTCTTGCCATTTTGTTGATTGTTGTGTTGCATTTTAGTTGAATTAGGTTGTTTGCATGTTTGTATGATTGTGTATGTGTGATGAACCCGAACTAGACTTGAGATATACTCTTGATGAACTAGTAAAGTTTGATTCTTACTTGAACCTATGATAGGGTAGAATCATAAATATCAAAGCATGTTTAGGTTAAACTTTTGAGTTGCCGAGCTTTGTGTGTATTAATGCTTGAGACTTGACAAAAGCCGTAAGATTTGAGCTATAATAGTCATATCTTTTCGATTGTGAGAGGCAAGATTAAGAGTGAGAAATCTCGAACTTGCACCCATTCTCTATTAATTAGCATGAGCTTTTCACTAGAAAATGCTATTAGGCCATCGGTTCCTAGTCCTACCTTACATATTGGGGGTATAAGGTGTTATATGTGATCATTATTTTCCTTTCTTACCTTTGTTCCCCGTGATTGAGCTTAAATGGAGATTTTCTTTGATATGATTAAGAATAAGTTTGGGGGATGTGTGTATGAGGGTGAATACGGTGTTGTGAGTTTGGGTAGGGAATTGTTTGGTTTGATTGAATTGAATCCCGTTTGATGAGGCAAAGAAAGAGAGAAGTTGGAAAGTTGAAGGAAAAGGTGCAAGTCATGAAAAATAAGCACCAACGGAAAAATTGTTATGAAAAGTAAAAAAGAAGAGAAAAGTGAAACATGCAAGGGCATTATAAAAGAAAAAAAAACAAAGAAGAAAAAGAGAAAACAAAAAGAAAAGAATGTGAAGTCAAATAAGCCTCCGGATTAGTGGTCTGAAGCAAATGATTGGGTTTTTTTTTGGGAATTTGAGGAGTTTAGTTACTTTGGCCTAAACCCACCTACCTTTAAGATAACCACATTATAACCAAAACAAAGACCTTCTTGATTCTAGAATTTAGCTCGTTGTAGTATAGTGGTGAGATAGGATGCAAGCCTATGGAAATCAAACTTGATATCTCGGGCTTGAGTGAACGGTCCCTAAACACGAGAGGGAGTGCAATTCATATCTTGTATCTATCTTATTGAGAGGTTTGAGTCTCTTGCATTAACCGTTGCACAAATTTAGGTGATAATCTCGTTTGATTTAAGCATGCTAAGATAGATATGATGAGCTATGAGGTATTGCACTAGGTAAGATGATTACTATTCTTTGTTTTGATTGAGGACAATCAAAGGTTTAAGTTTGGGGGATTATGATATGTGTGTAAAATGACCGATTTATTGATATGTTTGAGTGCTTATTTGTGTTCATTTTACCCACATATCATATAGTTTTCGTGTGTTTTTTTCTTGTTTTTGTGTTTTCTTGTGTTGGTGTTGTGTATGGAATAAATTGAGCATTTTTCGTCTAGTTTGACCCACTTTTAGTGAAAAATAGACCCGAATTGTGTTTATGCATGGCAAATATCGACTCAGATGGAATAGTGGAGCAGTAGGGAGATTTTAGAGCCAAATCTCGGTCCGGACCATTTTAGGTTTGGTCGAGATTTACCTCTATCTGGAAGAGCTTGACCGAACCCCTACACATCTCGATTGGGATCTTCTAGACAGAGGCAAATCCCGGTCAAGCTAATTTTGTCCCGAGCAAACCCGAGCGAGCAATTTTGGTGGTTTTCCAGTTTTAAAGCATCTGGGTCAAGCCGATTTCATCCGTGGTGAGATGGTTGTCTAGGAACTTAATATAAAAGCTGGAAGAACGATTGGGGAAAGAACTTTTGGCACTTTTACACTTTAGTGGCGGTTATTTTACTCCAAAATACACTACCCACTCCATCCAACCATCAATTGTGGAGGATCAAAGTTCAAATCTATCCAATTGATGAAGACATGAAGATTCAAGTGAAGATCAAGGCATAACCATCCAAATTGGTGAAATTTCTATTTCAATTCTTCTTGTAATGGATAAGTGTTGTTTTACCTTTCAATTGAACTTAAACAAAGGTATGTCTAGCTAAATCCTTGGGGATATTGGTAGAATGAAGCATTTAATTGATTGATTGAGCTTGAATTGTTTGTTTTCCTTCATCCACTTGATTGCACTCACTTATGACGTTTTCTTAAATCACGTAGTGTAGGCGGTAACCAACTATGTGTGTATAGACACCGAGATTGCAGCCAACACGCAGATTGAGGTGTTGTGAGAAGTGTAGATGCATATAGGTTTTTATCCAACCCCTGTGCGGAGATTGCCTATAGGTCAATAACTTATGGTCTATCTGGAGTGGAATTAGGTGCTATAACGTGATTGTTTGCGTATCTAATTTCATCTACTCTTATCTTGTCGGTGCTAAGGGAGATATGAAGCTTAGGGTAGGTTGATCATCTTTGGGTGAATTAAACGCTTGTTTACATCATTCAATTCAATCTCATGGATTAAATGTGGATTTGTTACCATTGTCCTTCTTTTCACTATTGTTGATTTTGATACCTTATGTTTGTGCTTTACTATTGCTATAGAGTGTGGAAGTGATTGATGAGCCAATATGATAATGTAGAGAAAATCCATGTTTTAGTTAAATCTTTCCCAGTTAGATAGTTAGATTTACTTGTTGCCTATGATTAAGAACCACTCAACGACTTAATTCATATTTAGATACAAATATAACTCTTTATTAACTAGTAATCTAGCAGGCGAAGTAAGAAGTTCATGGATTGATAAAAATTATTCTTGTATTCGCACTAGAGTATTAATTAGGTAAAACTGATTGAGAATTTAGTGCGTATCAATACTCAACTTATTTGACCGGAGAAAGAGGTCTGCTGACAAATCTGATAATGGTCAAGGAACCACCAGACATGTTCGGTGACAACTGCAAGAAACAAATCATTGAAAGGAGATGCGTAGAGCATAATGGAATTAAGATCAATAACGTGTCCCTCATCACCAACTTTAAACACAACTTGCTAAGTATTTGTCAACTTAGTGAGAATTGTTTCAAGGTTTCCTTTGCCGAATCAAAATTTTAAACCAAAGACATAGCTTCCAAGGAAGTGAAGCTAAGATGCATTAGGAAAGGATGTTTGTACGTGGTTGATTGGACAAGAGGACAAGCAAACTCATGCTTCGTACCATCCAATGCAATGGACATCAATTGGTTATGGTACAAGAGGCCGAGTCATCTCAATTTCAAGACAATCAAACAGTTGGCAAAACATGAGCTGGTAGAAGGTCTACCCCAAACCGGAGATAGAATAACTCCTTGGCTCATGGATCGGTAGCGCGTATTCAGGAAGGAAGGAATCTGTAGAGCATGCCAGCTTGGAAAATAGACCAAGGCATCCTTTAAGAGCAAAAAAACCATAGTAAGCACCCGTTGTGTGCTGGAGCTTCTTCACATGGACTTGTTTGGTCCTGTGACCCCTCCTACCATTACTGGAAAAAGATATTATCTTTTGGTCGTGGATGACTATTCGAGATTCACATGGGTAGAGCTGCTGAAGACAAAGGATGAGGCGAAGCTAACATTACAATAGTTGGTAATGAAAATTTAGAACGATAAGGCAGTATCAATTAGGAGGATTAGGTCGGAGAACGAGACCGAGTTCTGCAAAAAGCCACTAATGGACTTCTGCGCAGAGATTGTGATTGGCCATGAGAAGTCAACTCCAGGAACTTCACAGTAGAATGAGCTAGCAGAACGGAGGAACAGAGCTCTCAAGGAAGTTGTGTGGATGATGCTTGTTAAAGCCAACCTAAAAGAAATATTTTAGAGCAAGTAGTCACTATAGCTTGCTACAGTCAGAATAAGAGTGGTCTCAATGCCCAACTGAGCATGACTCCCTACGAGTTCTATTATGGTCGTAAGCCCACTATAGCTTATCTACATGCTTTTGATTTACCATGTTACATTCGTACTAACGACAATCAAAATTTGAATACCGTTTTTGCCCAAGGCTAATAAATGTGTTTTCCTAGGATATCGACGCCCTTCTCACACGGCTTATAGGGTATTTAACAAGACAAACGGGTGTGGGTAAGTAGCATGTCATGTTTTTGAAAAGTCTACTTTAGTGCGCAGAACCATGGAAGAGCCGGCGCAGGACCTTCATGAGATCGATAATGTCAATGGGCAGTTGGGTAATAAAATTGTTTATCATATATCAACTATTCAGACTACATCTATGAGTGATACATTTCGCTAACTTGCTACGTCTTGCCAACCAACTGCCCCGGTTTGTCCATGAACAACCGAGAGGGCAAGTGATGCAAATTATCTTGTTGAGACCAAGGCTGATAAATGTGTATTTCTAGGATATGGACGCCTTGCTTACCAGGCTTATAGGGTATTTAACAAGACAACTGGGCATGGGTAAGTAACGTGTCATGATTTTGAAAAGTCTTCTTTAGTGCGCAGAACCATGGAAGAGCTGGTGCAAGACATTCATGAGATTGATAATGTCAATGGGCAGTTGGGTAATGAAATTGTTTATCATATATCAACTATTCATACTACATCTATGAGTGATCCGTCTTGCCAACCAGCTGCATCTTGCCAACCAACTGCCTTAGTTTGTCCACAAACAACCGAGAGGGCCAATGATGCAAATGATCTTGTTGAGAACAAGGATTCCATTTCCCCGAATGAGAGCATGAATCTAGGGGGCATTGAACTTGGAAGAATCGGACTTAAATGCGAAGATGTCAGAGAAGTTCTTCCAGAGACAGAGAAGCTGGTTGCTGATGAAGACCTAGCTAGCGAGCTAGGAACTGGTATTTAGATGCTGGGGATTATGGCTTTGGAGCTGGTGAGGAACCAACAACAAGTAAATCAACTAGAATGATGACAACTAGTGAAAAAATGCCAGCGGTTGTGGAGCGAGCAAGTATGGAGCCAACAACGATTGTGCCAGTAAGAGAGGGAGTACCAGCATCAACAGCAGGATTAATCTTTGGAGAAGAAATAATTTAAAAGATTTCTTTCTCAAGGATGTGCTCATCACAAGAGTGGAAAGCACACATCCGTTCATCCAACCAGTAGGGTCAAAGAATTGCAGAGATAAAAGTGGTTGAGACATCACCCAAAGTACGACAATTTGGATTATATTACGAACCCCGTTCATACAAGAGCATGGAATGCTTTACTCTTATGCTTTATCTCCAAATCAGAGCCAACAATGACTTGAGAAGACTTCCAGTCACTGGATTGGATAAACATGGTGCAAGAAGAACTGGGAGAATTCATCCATAAAAATGATTGGTACATGGTGGACAGACCATCACACCAGTCAGTGATTGATACCAAATGGGTCTTCAAGAACAAGGGTTATGAAGTAGGCTACATTCAAAGGAACAAAGCTCGAATTGTTGCCAAGGGATACGCACAATGTGAATGCATTGATTATGATAAAACCTTTGCACCAGTTGCCTGACTGGTGGCAATTAGGCTATTTCTAGTTTACACAACATATCACAACTTCACCGTATTCCAGATGGATGTGAAGAGTGCCTTCTATAATGGCGAGCTAAAGGAGGAAGTTTATGTCGAGCAATCTTCATGTTTTGAAGAAGGCAACCAGTTGTATAAGCTGCGGAAGGCTCTCTATGCCTTAAGGAAGCACCGCGAGCTTGGTATGAAACCTTGTCTAAGTTTTTGCTGAAGAATTTCATCAGGAAAGGGATGATAGAAAAAGACTCTCTTCCTCACCAAGTGTTGGAATTGTATACATAAAAGCATTATGATTGGTATATTGGGAATCATTATGTTTGATATACCGGTAATCATTAATGACTTACAATAAACAACTCCTATTTGAATTAAAAATCATACGATGCAAACAAACACATCCAGTTATCTCGTCGATAGAGAGATCATACGGTGTATAAGAGATCACTTAAGATCATGTAGATCATTCGACCTAGAGAGATATAAACAGTAATCACAGCTGAGACAGTTTCTGGTTTGGCTGTCAATTTAGGCTTCGGCACACAAGTTCTATAAGTGGTTTATCTTAACTACTTTTGTGCTGGTACATCTTAATGCATTGATAGGATCAACAATGAGATGAATCATTCAACATGACATATGAATGAATGAAGATCTCAGTAACTTGGTCAGATCTAAAATCTATTGAAGGCTAAGGGGCACACATGGGTTGACTGTCACTTTGACTAACTATTGTGGAGAATCTTACATGTACACGTTAATTAATAGGAGACCCACTTTATTATCTACATTTGATCCCTGGTGTGACTCAATTATGCTCTGAGCCTATTAGGGTTTATTAAACCCTAATAGCCCATTCTCTATAAATTGACCAGTTCTTCCAGTTCCACATAACAATTAGGTTTACAGTTTTCACAAAACTGAAACCCTAGAGAGACATTAGAGATTGGTGGTGGCTGCAATGGGAGGGAAAGGAGAAATCGAGTTCCTCAAGTGCAGTTTCAATCCGGTAGCAAATCCAAACCAGATTTCCAGATCAAGCAATTGAACAGATCAGAAGATCATTTCTAAAGGAACACCAATCAATCATCTACCGCCGTTATTCAATTCACAGGAGTTGAGGTATTCATTTGAATCTATGCATTAAATTAAATAGGAGCATGCATAAGGCATTTATTGTATGTCATAGAATTTATTTTAATATTCTATAAATTGAATGTGGGTTTATGAAATAAATAGTGATTCACATCACCTATTGTAGAATCATTTCCTACAATTGGTATCAGAGCAAGGTTCGTATTTTATGGCTCTGATTAACATTTAGTTTATGCATGTTATTTAATTTATTGTGGATGTATTTAATCTATCGTGGATGTTTTTGTTCTCTTGCCCCTCTTTGGTTTTGGTTTTGTTTTTATCGCGAGAAAATCTGCGATACGATTGATATGAAAAATCATGCAATGGACTAGATCTGTTTCTTTTTCTATTTAATATGTAAACCGAAAGGAGCGAAAACAAAAGAAAAGACAGAGATGCTGCAGCAGTTTTCTGGTGGCTGGAAACAAGTAGCAACTGTGCGAAGGTGGCGCGCGGCTGGCGACCTAAATGCTGTGCATAGGAGGCATGCAACGGTCTCTGGCAGAGCAGAGGCCACGCGCAGTGGCGTGCGGAGTTGCTGCAACTCGTAGCCTACAACTCAGTTTCTTTCTCCCTTGCAACATCAGGTCGTGTCTTCTTCCTTGCACCTGCAGTGGTGCCAACTTCAGTTCGCGCGGATCTCTGCAGTTCAGTGAAGGTCGTGTGTTGCTATGCATGACGACTGGAGATGATAGGTGAGTGAGGAGGACCACAAACTTTGCCGCAATGTGCGACCGCAGCAACTTACGCACCGTGTGCAGGTTGCGCTTCTCAAGCATGCAATGATGGCGGCCGGTGCTGTGGATTTGCGCGAGGCTGGTTGGCGGTGGCGCGAGTTTGATCGGTGACAGGGCTGTAACAGGTGTTGGCGACGATTGAAGCAGCAGGTGGCGGCTAGGGTTTTGGGTGGTGAAGGTGGTGGTTGCAAAGCCTAGTTTAGAGCTGGGGTTTGCAGTGGGCAGGGCATGGGCCCGATGGCTCGAAGGCGGCCCATAATCTTGAAACTAGGGTTTTTGCTGTAAATTAGGACTTTTAACTCTATGGCCTGAAAATCGAATTCCTGGACCAAACTGCAGTATTCTTTCAGCTCAAAGTTGCAAATTTCAAATTAAAGAGTGGGAGCCCAGTTTGAAGATCTGTATTAAAATAAAGCCTTGTAATATATAGGTTTATTTTTATTTCTCATGTAATTGCATCTGGGGTCCACGAGAATTTTTATTTTATTTATTATATTCTCGTATGATGTGATTTATTATGTGCACAGTAGTAAATAATAGGAAAGCATGCTATTGATTTTATTATTTATTTATAAAGCCTATTGTAGATCATAGGGAAACATGTTACTGGTTTATTATTTAATGTTCAAAGCATGCTTTATGTGATTTATTTTATGCATTAATTATGTCTATAAATTCTGGAATCATGTTGGGAAATATGATGGAATTTTAGATGTGACATAATTTATGGATCATAAAATAATCTATGCGCATAAGGACCTTTTGAAGAAAAAGATTATGCAAGATTTTTTAATTAAAATCAACAAGACCTCCACAATGCCGTCTCATATTAGAAATGAGCAATGAAGTGAGTAGACGTCTACACAACTGTAGCCTGCTTACTTTATTTGTCCATAAGTTCTTATATATGAGATTTCTAAATAAAACATTTAATCATGTGAGAAGTGGATAGTGAAGTGAGTAGACGTCGAAACGACCGTAGTCTGCTTACTTTATTTGTTCATAAGTTCTCTAAGATTGTTTTAAATGAGATAACAGAGGTTGTAAAGGCATGCATCATGGGTCTAGTACGTATGACAAATCATCCTTTTAACTTCTGGAGTTAGAATTGTGGTCAAATGCTTAGATGTTGCCTGAGTACTAACTCATGAATGATGTCCCTGCTCAGATAGGTTGAACATGGTCTTAGTTTTATCTCCGATTATTAATTTCATTTGCTGGCGAACACCTAACATGTATTGAAATTAAATATTGGAACTTCAAAGAGAAGTATGGTTAGGTGGTCTACTTTAAACGTTTTCAAAAGGAGCTTGCAGTAGATTCACCTAGGCAATTGGGGGAAACAACTGTATTGGTTTATCAAAAAGGTTACAATGCATATTTGTTTCAATGTTCTGCATGTATGTTAAGACTTTAATCAATTACTGTTTTCAAATATGTTTATGAATAATGTCATCAATATCTTGGCACAAAATCAGTTTATTGGTCCAAACATCCTGGAATGGAAGCGCAACTTGGATTATATCCTAGTTGCATAGGAACTCCAATATGTTCTTAACACTCCGTGTCCAGCTATCCCTACTGCTGAGTCAACTGATGAAGAACTGAACCTCTATGACAAGTTGGTCAAGTCTAACAATGTAGTCAAGTGCTACATGATGACCACCATGCCAACAACAACATCAACACTATGACAAAGAATCTGAGATTATGGATTGTCTCACAGTTACATATGGGGAATCGGATAGAGCTGCCAAATTTAAACTTATGAGGGAAATCATCTATTGTAAAATGACTCATGGTAGCACATTGAGGGAGCTTGTAGTTCTCACGACTCATCTTATGGATGAACTGACGTTGCATCGAGGAGGTATTGATGGGGAAGCCTAGGTCGATATCATACTCAACTCAATTCCAAAATCTTTTGAGAACTTCAGACTGAATGTTATCATGAGTAAAAAAAAGGAGTACACTCTCAATGAGTTATTCAGTGACCTAATGGCAGCTAAGTCAGTCATGCAACCTGAAAGGTGATAAGCTTAAAGGGGTGATTGTAAAGAAGATTGTGACTCGGGGGAAGAATGGCAAATGTTTCCATTGTGGCAAAATTGGTCACTGGAAGAAGGATTGTCGAACGAAGTAGGTTGGACAAGATACATCATTAGCATTTGTAACAAAAACATGTTTAGCATATGTTTCTACCCATTCATGGGTAGTGGATACTGGAGCTACTGATCATGTTTGTTATACTTTGCAGGGGTTCAGACTGACAAGGCAGCTGAATGATGATGAGGTGACCATGTCCATAGGTAATGCTGCTCGTGTGTCTGCAGCTGCAGTTGGAGATGTTACATTATGCTTTCAAGATAATGTCATGATTTTAAGAGTTGTTTTGTATGTGCCGAATTTTTGGCGGAACCTTATTTCTATTTTTCGTTTAATAAATGATTGATTTTAAGTTGTTTTTTTATAGTCATGTTTCTATCAATGGCAATAACGATGTTATATGTCGAGGGATACATAAAGACTCTCTTTATATCATAACTTGTTTGCATGAATCTTCCGTGAATTCTTCATATAACTCATTTAATCATAAGAAGAGGAAGTTTTCATCTCCTGATGAGGATCTTACATATCTATGGCATCAGAGACTAGGTCACATCAATCTAAAGAGGATCAAGAGACTCGTGGATGATTGATAAGCTCATTATTTTACTCGCTTATCTATAATATTTTCTAGTTTTTTAAGTAGTTTTATTGAGTTTATATATATATTTTATGCATGAGTCTATATTGGGTGGAATTACGCGCATCTTGGTGTTTTTGCAGGTTTTAGGCCTAAATTTACTTGAAAACCGTTCCGAAAGAAGTGACGTGTAAGAGTAGCAGTTAAGAGTTCTTCCACAAAGTTAATTCGGGATATTGGCGCATGGCAATGGATGATGCTTTGAGTTAGCTCTCCAACGCAACGGGAATCGGGTCAAACGGAGTTCGGGAGAGGAAGTTATGGCCAAAACCGTAAGACCGCGCAGAAGGGGCGAGAGACCACGTCGATCGACATTAATCCACATCGATCGACGCTGAAGATGAAGCCACGTCAATCGACGCCAATCAGCAACGATCGGTACGGATTTGCTGATGCAGGAAATTTGATGAAAATCGGATTTATTCATATCTTTAGCCTTAGATTTGATAGGATACACATCCACCCCTATAAATACCTAGTAAATTATACTTTTTCAATACCAATCATCATATTTATTCCACAATTTAGTTTTTAGAGTTTGGAGATTTGGGGAACACGAAACCCTTTTATTTTCTTGTAAGTTCATTACTTTTATGCAATTTAATATGTTTTCTTTTAGATTTCTATCTGCGATGAGTGGCTAGAAACCCTAGCGGGTTCTAGGGTTTGATATTATTATGGATGCATGTTCGGATTAATTAATTAGGTTCATGATTCTTGAGATTATTTTCTAATTCTAAATTAATTCAAGGACTGAGAGGTGACGATTAATTTAGATGTCTACCTATTGATAGAAGGACCGCGAGGTGAATATTGATAGTGGGATTAGGAATGCATGATACTATCTACACTATCCAAAAAGATGTACTAGACTGTAGGAATTGAACTGATTTGCTTATCAGATTGACTAATTTGGTGTACTTTGAGACCGAGCGGAGATAGTCACTAATTAGTAATCTAGGTTATATTTGCCAAACAAGGAAATATAGCATTGTTGCAGTATTCCACCTGTTAAATTAATTGATTCCTACATGTTATCCATAATAAGAATTCTTCCCTAGAATCTGTGTCCCTTTAAATTTGCTTTCAAACATCTTTGATTTTCAGCATTGTCATCTTTATTTTCCAAACAAAACCCTGATTTTCTATTTCCTCAAACAATGAATCTTAGGATCATAGCTAGTATATAGGATAGTTTCCCCACACAATTCCCCTGGATTCGATAACCTTAGGGTTTACAAATTTATTTGCCACTGTTTCTATAATTAATCTGTAGATTTTACAGTGATCAAATTGGCGCCTTTGCCGGGGAATTTTTAGATTTTATCTTGTTACTAGTTCGTTCTAGGATTTGCTGGATGGAGTTTTATTTTTGTGTACGTGTGCGTGTGTGAGTTTTTGAGTCTGTGTCTTGCGTCGATTGACGCCACCTTGCGTCGATTGATGTCGATCACTTTGCAGCGTCGATCGACGGACACCTTGCGTCGATCGACGCCAACCACTCTTTTGCTCCGTCGATCGACGCCAACCACTCTTTTGCATCAATCGATGTGACATCCATGTCGATCGACGCAGGACTGATTCTACCTATTTTCTGTGCAGGTGCATGAACACGCGAGCCAAAGGAAAAACACTCGAGGCTTTCGCCCTTAAAATTGAAGCAACCTGCAGCAAAATCAAGAAGAAAGGAAAAGACAAAAAATGAGAGATGGCTGAGAATCCTGAATCACCTCTGCAAAATATGACTCCCGAGGAGCATAGGCAATTTGTGAATGAAGTACAACAGCTGAGAGCACAACTACAAGCAGCCCAGGTAACTCAGGCAGAACAAGCCGCAAGACTGGAAGAACTGAACGATAGGCAAGTTGTGATCACGCAAAGGTCCATCTTGGATCGATTTCTTCCACAACAAGCGGAGGCCGGATTCAGAGTTGGCATTGATGCCAACAACTTCGAGCTGCGCACAGGCCTTATTCAGATGGTGCAGCAAAACCAGTTTGGGGGAAGAGCTGTAGAAGATCCATATACCCACCTCAACCAATTCATTGAGGTGAGTAACACTGTGAAGCAGAATGGAGTAACCCAAGATGTGATCAGGATGAGACTGCTCTCCTTTTCACTAAGAGACGAGGCACGGTCTTGGTTTGTTGGACTGGAAAAGAGTCAAATCGGGACATGGGAGGAGCTTCGAGCAGAGTTTCTTACCAACTACTTCCCACCGAGCCTGCTGCTGAAGAGGAAAGCTGCCATTACTACTTTCAAGTAGATGTATGATGAGTCACTCTACGAGGCCTGGAAGAGATACAAAGAGCTTCTACGACTTTGTCCTGGACATGGCATCGATCTGGAGATGCAAGTGTGCCATTTCTATGAGGGTTTGAATCCTCACATGAAGGAGCTGGTTGATGCATCGGCTGGTGGGATACTGATGAAGTAGAGTGGTGCAGAAAGTATGAGGTTGCTGGCAGACATGGCGCTGAATAGCCACCAATGGCCAACTGATAGACAGATTCCAGTCAAAGCTGTGGAAGCCAAGCCAGAAATTGATGTGGTTGCCGAGGTGAAAAAGCTCCGGGAAGAGATTGAAAAATTGAGCTCCTCACAAGCTGCAGCTGTTGCAGAGCCGAGCATGGCCATTGTTCCGGTGGAGGCCGACTACATCAACCGGGGTGCAAGCAGTTTGTCTGGAACTGCAGGGACAGAGGTGAACTACATTGGCGGTGGTTATCACAATAACTACCGAGGCAATCAGGGGTATCATTACAGCCATGGGCGATCTCACCCTTGTTTTTCGTATTCTAACCCTTCTGCTGCAGAACACCCTCCGTCTGGTTTTGATGTAGGTACTGGAGGAGAAATCGTGGAAAGGAAGAAATCCGTGCTGGAGGAGATGCTCGAGAAATTCATCAAGAGCTTGGATAACCGGTTTGGAAAGGTAGAAATCGAGGTGAACGGGATGGCCAACCACATGCAGCTGATGACAAAACATCTTCAGATGATGGACACACAATTTATCCAGATTGCCACCACACTCGGCAACCAACACTAGCCTGGACAGCTTTCGAGCACAACAGAGGTGAACCCAAAGGCTCAAAAAGACTGCAAAGCCGTCACTCTGAGGTCCAGGAAGAGTTACAAGGGTCCCGAGACGGCTGTGAATGATTCTAGAGGCGAAAAGGAGCAAAACTACGTGGGACAGGGATCCACATCGATCGATGCACCATCCGTGTCAATCGTCGCAGAAGAGGAAGCCCCGTCGATCGACGCCACCCTACGTCGATCGACGCCGAAGTCTATTCCAAGCGCAAAGCTGAAGCAGTCTGAAGATCAACCCCTTCCTATACCATTCCTACAGCGGTTCGCGAAGCAGAAAGAGGACGAGAAGTTCTCTAGATTTGCGGAGAATCTGAAGAAGTTCAGCATCAACATCCCGCTGACTGAAGCACTGAAGGAGATTCTGGGGTACATGAAGTACCTACATTAATTGATGAGTGGAAAGAAGCAATTCGTGGAGAACGAGACGGTGAAGATCCACGAGCAGTGCAACCTGCTACTTCAAAAGCAGGTGCCTATCAAGAGAAGCGATCCTGTATGCTTCTCTATTCCGGTTGAGATTGGGGGACACACATTCGAGAGAGTACTATGTGATACTGGGGCCAGTATCAACCTAATGCCATACTCCATTTACAAATGTCTCAACATCGGAGAGATGAGGCCCACGACGATCACCCTGCAGATGGCGGACCGATCTGTGTCCCGCCCGAGAGGTATACTAGAGGATGTGCTCATTCGCGTGGGCCATCTCATTTTTCCTGCAAATTTCATTGTGCACGAGATGAAGGAGGACGACAACATGCCCATGATCTTGGGGCGTGAGTTTCTCGACACTAGCACCGCTCTCATTGACTGTCGAGGCGGCGAGATCACACTTCGAGCAAATGACGAGAGAATCACCTTTGTGATCGACAAGAGCAAGAAGAAAGCGGAGTGCAATAGGGTCTCCACTACTGAAGAAGGAGATGAATCTGAAGAGGAAGAAGCAGCTGCCATTGAGTGGGAGAGAGGAAACGAAAGGGTGAAAGTGTCAACTACACCACCTTTTTCTGAGCTCACCACCATTGTCAAAGACCGTAAGGTTTACATGGTGGATGCCAAAGGCCGACGAGTCTAGACCCGACCTCCCTTGCGGTGATTGGAGGTATCGTCGAGCTGCGACGTTAAATCAAGCACTTGTTGGGAGGTAACCGAACCTTTTCCGTATTTCCTTTTTAATTTTCATTTTTTTATTATTATTTCGAATTTCTATTTTTTGCGTTAACAAAAAAAAACAATTTTGGAGATCGGCCCGACGTCGATCGACTCCGAGCGGCCAGCCGGCGTGTTACTCTTCGATCCCCAGCAGGATCAACGAGAAGGCTTCACGTCGATTGACGCCATCCTACATCGATCGACGCGAAGTGCCAGCTGCAACAATTCACGCCGCGCAATTTTCGAAGACTCCGGGGGATGAAAAATTGATGTCTGAGATCAACTACCAGGTATCGTTCCCTCTTTTGTTTGATTTTCAAACTTATTCCACTCTTCGAGTTGGAAATAAGTTTGGGCGGATGTGGACAAGAGATGGAACGTTATATCCTTTATTTATTCTGCTTCCCTTATTTAATTTCCGCCTTAATTTTTTTTAAGTTTTATTTTATTTTGTGAGGTAATTTTTGAGTTTTGATATAACCCGAATGAGATTGTGAGATTAGAATCGGCTGAGGGTTGAGTTTGAATTGATTATGATTGTGGTTAGATGCTATGAATGTAGAATACCGCATGATAGGATTGATTTGACACTTATGCTCTCATGCTAATTGAGCTGATTTGAAATTGACTGTGGAAGAAAATTTTTTTGAACCCTTGTGTGAGAATTTTGAGCCTTTATTTCGGTTGATGTGAGATTCGCATGTGTGTTTTGATTTCTCTAGAACTTGCCTATTTGCTGCGTTGAGACTGCATAGTGTGCACAAGTTTAGAAGATGATCTTAGGCCATCTTTGTTAACCCAATATCCTAAACACTGTCCCTTCACATTAATTTTTCCCTAGTTAGCCACTTTTGAGCCTATACAAAATTTTTCTTTCCTTGTCTATGAGATTAAGAAAAAGTATTGGTTTCGCTCATGTCTAGAGTTGTGGTATATGGGGTGGAATGATTGTGAGATGGAGATAAGAAAATATAAATTAGTGGTGAAAAGATGTGTGAAAAAGAAGCTCAAAGAAATAATTAGAATTCTCATAAGCTCTCTGAAAAGAAAAGAATACAAAATTATCAAAAAATAAAAAAAAGCATAAGAGATTAAAAATGAGCTAGAAAAAAAAATGAGATTGTTGAAAATATTAGGAGAAGGTTGGATGATGAATAGAAGGTGGTGATGCGTTAAAAGTTCAATAGCAAATAAACTCTCAACCACACACAAGAATAAAATACCAATCCGAGTTCTTCTCGATTCGCCTACTAGAATACCGAGCTACTCAAGTGAAGTCTTATAGCTAAGCATGATTTCATCGTTGAGTAATTTCTAATCATCTAAACATGCAATTCAAATCTATGCTATCAATATAGAAAATACACGAATTTAAACAACAACATTAAATCGAACAATCCTTCTCAATATGGTAAACCATGACAATCACAATACTCAAGCTAGGAAGATAGGATGTTGAATCAAGTAGAGATACAATCAAATTTGGCTAATCATTGTTGCAAACATTATTTAATTCCTAGGAGATTGAGCAATCGACCCTACACTCGATAGCCCCTTGTCACGGCGAGCTACCGGTTGATGATCTAGAACTAGCAAACAGTCACATTATTTAGCCCTAAACCACTCCAAATGGTTCGTCAATTATCGCCCTACGACCTAGCACCGCACAGGGATTGGAACTAAAATCGTATGAATTAACACTAATCACGACGATTCCGCCCGCGTGTTGGCTGCAGCGTTCACGTCAACTACCTCCTAAGTTGGCTATTACCT
>JAPKLW010000025.1:1424081-1460109 GCA_026898455.1 Plectranthus barbatus | reverse complement strand
TAATCCCCCAAACTTAAACCTTTGATTGTCCTCAATCAAAACAAAGTAAAGTCATTAATTTACCTCGTGAATACCTCATAGCTCATCAAGATTATCTTAGCATGCTCGAGTAAAACGAGATTATCACCTAATTTTGTGACAAAGTTAATACTAAGGACATAATCCTCTCATCAAAGTTGGATTCATGAAAATAAGAGCACTCCCTCACGTGTTTAGGGTTGACAAGATTTACTCATTCACAAGATATTGAGCTCGATTTCTATAGGCTTGCATCTATTCTCACCACTATACTACAACGAGTTAGTTTCCAGAATCAAGAAGGTCTTTACATAGGTTGTAACGTGGCTTACTACAAGGTGAGTGGTTTTGGCTAAAGTTACTCTTCTCCTCAAGTTCCCCAAAACCCCCAAACTTATGATCTTCAAACCACTTCAACCCGAGGCATATTTCTTTCTCAACACTTATTTTCTTTTTTTCTTTTCATCTTTCTTTCTTTTCCTCTCTTTTCTTTTTAGCACCTTCATTCATTTATTTCAAGGGTGCTCTACATTCTTTTCCACACACTTGCTTTTCATTCTTTTTCACACTTTTGCACCCAAAATTTTTCTGTTGGTGCCTCTTTTTCTTAGACTCAAAGCAATTTGCTTCTTTCTCTGCCTCACAATTTCAACACAAAGATACAAAGAATCCCAAGCCCAACTCTCATCACCGTATTTACCCTCATTCGCTCTTTCCCCCGAAATGTGTCCTATTAATTTCAAAGAAGTTTCACCAATTAAGCTCAATCACGGGAATCAAGGATATGAACGGCAAATTAATGATCACAACCACCTTATACTCCCGGTGTGAAAGGTAGGACTAAGAATCGATGGCCTAATATCATTTTCTAGTCACACACTCATGTCAATAGATAGAGAAATGATGCAAGTTCTAGATTTCTTACTCTTAATCTTGCCACTCACAACCGATAATGATATGACAATATCAAAACTCAAAACTCACGGCTTTTTGTCATGTCCGATGCATTAACTAAACACAAAACTTTGGCAATTCAAAAGTTAAACTAAAGCATGCTTCGAAACTAGATTCCGCCCGATCAAAGGTTGAGGTAAATATCAAACTTCACCAAGTAAATCATGATCCAATCTCAAGCCTAAATTCAGGTTCATCACACACACAAGCACACAATCAACCTAAAACAATTTAAATGTAACAAAACTAATTGGCAAGAGAAACGATAGAATGCATTACCCATCGGTAGCCACGATCGAACAGCTTCTCCAAGCCTTATTTGATACCTATTCACATACACAAACACCACCCAACATTGAGCATAAACAAACCAATAAAGCTCTCATTTCTACCAAACCATCAACAAACCAACAATTAGGATATAAACATTATCCACTACCACAACCATTCAAACCTATCCAAAAATCATATCCACAAACCATGCATAATAGGAAGTATTCAATCATGCAAGCTAAACTATAATCTCCATCCAAATCAAATCATAACTTCAATCATCCAAATCAAATTAAACCATAAAAATCCATCATCCACATCAACATTCCAAAATAAAAGTAAATCAATATCATTACAACCCAATCGAAGAAGAATTCAATTCAAATCTAAACTATGAAAGCATCATAAACTACGATAGAGATAAGGAGAGGGATAGAGTAAACCAGAGCACCGACTACCGGCACATCCCCCCAAACTTAGTCAAGTTAGACTAAGTTTGAAAATAGGTAGGCAGTGCGTCCTCAGTCTCTTGGCGTTTTTTGCCTCCCCACTATTCCGAACATGCACCAAAACTCGGTTAACCCGTAGAACATTTTTAATCAAAAATCCTTCAAAACAATGCAAAACATTAAACGAACACAACAAGTGATCTACATTTTATTTAGATTTTTAAATGAATGAAATGCATTAAGGGAAATAAAGTGAAAGAAGCATTGGGTTGCCTCCCAACAAGCGCTTCTTTATAGTCACTAGCTTGACTATCTTACCTCAACTAATAAAAGAAACACCCAAAATCACACAAGGTCCGTTGTCTACATAATATGGTTTTACCCGATGACCATTCACCTTGAAACAGGGACCATTCTCACGTGATATTTCTAAAGTACCATTTTCAAAAACTTGCTTCACAGTAAAAGGACCCGACCATTTTGAATGGAACTTACCCGGCAAGAACTTTAATCATGAATTGAAGAGAAGAACCAAGTCACCGGGAACAAAAGACTTACCCCTAATATGCACATCATGAAATTTCTTTCGACGCTCCTTATAAATCTTAGAGTTTTCATAAGCATCTGCCCGAAACTCATCAATTGCATTTAAATGCAAAGCTCGCTCCCCTTGAGCTTTCCTCCAATCCACATTAACCATCTTCAATGCCCAATATGCCTTATGTTCCAACTCAACCGGTAAATGACACGACTTCCCAAATACCAATTGATATGGAGACATACCAATGGGTGTTTTAAAAGCCGTACGATACGCCCATAAAGCATCATCCAACCTTCTAGACCAATCCTTCCGAGAACACACTGTCTTTTCTAAAATGGCTTTAATTTCTCTATTAGCAAGCTCCGTCTGACCATTCGCTTGCGGATGATACGGCGTAGTTATCCTATGTCGCACACCATACCTTGCTAATAATTTTTCTAACAATTTGTTACAGAAGTGACTTCCCCCATCACTCACTAGAGCCCTCGGAATACCAAATTGTGTAACTAGGTTTTGCAAAAAATTTCTCACCACCTTAGCATCATTAGTGATAGTTGGCCAAGCTTCCACCCAACGGGACACGTAATCCACAGCAAGCAATATATATCTAAACCCAAAAGAAGAAGGAACTGGCCCCATAAAGTCAATCCCCCATACATCAAACAAGTCGACTTTGATGAAAAGCTTACAAGGCATCTCATCCCTATGGGTTATTGACCCCGTTTTCTGACACCGATCACAGGCCTTAACAAAATTTAATCAATCACGGTAAATAGAAAGCTAATAAAAACCACAAGAAAGTACCTTCAGTGCCGTTCTATTCGCAGCAAAATGACCTCCACTTTCTGAGGCATGACACTCCTACATTATCATTCTCCACTCGCCTTGATGCACACACCGCCGAATGACTCCATCTGCACATCTTCGAAACAAAAAGGGTTCCTCCCAATAATAAAACCGCACATCTTTTAAGAATTTTTTCCGTTGATGGGGCTTTAAATCAGGAGGAAACACTCCAGCAACAAGAAAGTTAGAAAAATCTGCATACCATGGAATATTATAAGCAACATATAAAACATGTTCATCCAGAAAATTATCATTAATGCAACGTTCATTCTCATCCCCCATAACTGGCTCCTCTAATCGAGACAAATGATCGGCAATTACATTCTCACATCTCTTCCTATCTCTAATTTCCAAGTCAGATTCTTGTAACAATAAGATCCATCTAATAAGCCGAGGTTTAGCGTCGGGTTTTTTAAACAGGTAACGAATTGCTGCATGATCAGTGTACACTATAGATTTAGCTCCAACAAGATAAGCTTGAAATTTATCATAACCATGAACCACAGCTAAAAGTTCTTTCTCAGTAATAGTGTAATTACATTGAGCCGAATTTAAAGTTTTGCTAGCATAGGCAATTACTCTAAATACTTTATCCCGGATTTGTCCTAAAGCAACCCCCAATGCAACATCACTTGCATCACACATCAATACAAACTCTTCATGTCAATTAGGTGAAATAAGAACTGGAGCAGTTACAAGAGCTCTTTTCAATTTCTCAGAAGCATAAACACATGCTTCATAAAAAACAAATGGCACATCCTTCTCAAGCAAACAACATAATGGTTTAGTTATCTTCGAAAAATCTTGATAAACCTCCTATAAAATCCAGCATGACCTAAAAAACTTCGCACACCTTTCACAGATTTTGGAAAAGGTAATTGTTCAATAGCACAAATCTTGGCCTTATCAACTTCTAAACCTCTACTCGAAATTTTATGCCCTAACAAAATTCCTTCATGATACGTGCGTAAAATGACCCATATTTTGATGTGTGTGCGTGCATGTTTGTGGTTATTTTACTCTCGTATCATATTTTTTTATCGTATTTTGGTTGTGTTTTTGTGTTTTGTGTGTTTAGATTGTGTAGGTTAGGTTTTAAGCATAAAGCAGCGCTTTTGGGACAATTTTTGGTGGAAAATTGACCGAGCAAAGCAAAGAAGACAAAAAGGACGAGCCGGGTGTTGCCAAGAGGTGGCTCGGCCGAGCCATGCAGGCCCGGCCAAGCGTGATTCGAAAGAGGGGACAAAGAAGAGGCTCGGCCGAGCCATGCAAGCTCGGCCAAGCGAGGCAGCAAGCTCGGACAGAGAGGTGGCTCGGCCGAGCCATCCTCCGCTCGGCTGAGCCATGTCGTGTTTGGAGGTTTTGGCGGTTATTTCAATAGCTCGGGCGAGCCATTTTCGGCTCGGGAGATCCAAGGCCCAGTTTGCTCAACTATTTAAGGAGAGAACTCGAATTATTGAGGATTTTTTGCCACTTTTCCATCTAGATTCATTTCAAATCTCTCTCTACTTCATCTCCATCAACTCCATTCCATCTCCAACCTTGAAGATTATCATCTAATATTCAATTTGAGGAAGGATTTGGAGGCTTAAAGTTGTAGATCAAGATCAAGGAATCAAAATTGGGGATGAACATCTTTTAACCTTGTTTCCTTCATATTTGGATTTCATTCTATTGTTGTAATTCCTTCAATTGGAAATATGTGTGGCTAATTTCATCTCTTGGATGTTGATTTGGAATATAGTGTGTTGAAACTTGTTTTGATTATTGTTGCTTACGTTCCTAAGTGAGATTGAATCATGCTAGAGCCTTTTCCACAAAACACTTAGATGTAGGTAAGGAGCCAGTTTGAGTGTTACTTGACATGAACTCTGCAGCCAATACGCGGGAGGAATTGTCGCGAATAGCATGTTTTCTAGTGCACCTTGATCCAATCCCTGTGCGGAGATAAGGCATCAGATTAAGATTCACGTACCTTTGGGAGTAGTCTAGGGTTCGATAACGTGATGGTTTGAGAATTCTAGGTTATCAACAGTCGGTTCACCGTGACAAGGGATCGACTAGTGAAGGAGTGATAGTCCATCCAATTAGGAATTAAACAAGTTTGCAACATAATTCAATTTAAGTGGATCACACTAGATTTCCAAATTGACATCCATTCTATCCTAATTGAGAACCTCGATTTTGATCTACCACAGTTTTAGAGATTGAGAAGTGTTAAAATACATTTTTTACTTGATAGTTGATAGATTAGATAGTGTAGATTGTTTCAAATTCTAGGACTTAGTCATAACTCAACGACATTTACTTTCCTTGCTATAAGCTTCCACAATAATAAGTAGTACTTCACAAGGCGAATCAAAAAGGAACCTGGATGATAATTTGACATGATTGTGTGATTGAAAAATTGCGTTATCATGTTTTTGGAGCCGTTGCCGGGGAATTCCTTAGTAGGTTTGTGGATATTATTGAACTTGTGGATATTGTAGGCAAGGTGTTTGATAATTTATTTAGGTGATTACTAACTTTTTTTTTTGATTAGTTGTTTGCTATCCTTTTGTTTGTTTGTCTTTGTTATTTGTTGTATTTGGCTTTGTTGGAGTTTGTAGGTGTCAAATGGATGATAATTGAGGAATTCACTCGGAAAGGCTAAACGATCTCCAAAGGGAATTGGATGAGATGAGAGCAAAGATGATGGAGAGACAAAGACCACGGAGACCACTTCGGTTGGTATTTGAAGAGATACAAAATAGTAGCTATCCATGGATGGAAGAAAGGAATCATGATCAAAAGGTGAAGTCGAATTGGGGATATAAAGAAGAGGAGTGCAGAAATGAAGGATATAGAGATGAATGGGGGAATGGTGACTTCCGGAACAACATGAATTATTCCCCATCTAATGACTACTCTCCATGTGGACTTTATGAGGACGATACTCGAAATCCATCCATAACAAGAGTTAATTGTGATACATGGAGTGGCTATGATCATGAAATAGTTAGAAAAGTAAGGTCATCTCGTGAAACTTTGGAGAGGAGGCAAAATAAGCTTGAGGGAAGCCTATTGGAAATAAAAATGCAATTATCCGAAATCTTGAGCAAGGTGATTGTAAAGCCTCATGTGGAAGAGCATCCAATTCACACGAACATAGGACTAGAAGAAAAATGTGAGGATGCAGTAATGGTGTTTAAGGAAGTAAGATTTCAAGATACGGAAATAGTGGAGGTTCAAGAAAAGGAACCAAAGAAGGAAAGAGAAGTCTTACTCCAAGAAGATGAAGAGGATGAAGGCACCAAGGAGGAGTTGCAAGTCGTTGAAGATGAGAAGAAGGGAGAGAGTAAGATATCTTCACTTGAGGAAATGCAAAAAGCTCCGGCCTTGGTGAAGATATTCGAAGAAGTGAAGAAAGGAGAGATTGAGGAGCCTTCACCCGAGGAGATTCCAACAATATCGGCATTGACACAATTCATAGAAGAGGAAAAGCCAATAATAAGCGAAGAGTATGAGAATAGATTTCAACGGGAAATCTTAATTTGGGAAGTAGGCAAGGTTGAGAAGAGGATGGTAAGTGCCGTGGATGCATGGATCAATGAGTTTCTTGAAGTGGGGATTCGTTTGGAGAAAGGTTTAATGATCACTTCAAAGAAGGAGCATTCATTCAAGCGAATGGAGTTCGTTAAGACATGCACACTCCCTTGGAAGGATGAGAGGGGAGTAAGAAAGATCTCCCTTGACAAGTTGCTTCCAACTAAATGCAGAGTAAGGGAGAAAGGTGTATTAAAAACTCATTCGGTATTTGATAATGGATGAGAATGGTGAGGTAGTCAAGCTAATGACTATAAAGAAACGCTTGTTGGGAGGCAACCCAACCAAAGTTCTTTCTTTCATTTAATTGCTTTTAGTTGTTTTGATTTTGAATAAATGTCTAGTTTGTTTGGTTTGTGTTTGTAGGAGGAATTACAAGATCGAGGGGAGTGACGATGTATCGTGCACCATTTTGCAACTTAGTCTCACTTGACTAAGTTTGGGGGGAAAGTACCGGTAGCCGGTGCCTTGGTTAATTCTCTCCTCTCTTACTCTATCTTAGTTTAGTTTTAGTTGATAAATACTTCTTCCCTTACATTTACTCAATGTTGATATCTAACCTTGGATGGATGTTTGGATTATGCTCATGTTGATGATATGTAAGGATATTAATCATGGGATGGTGTTTGTTGTTGAAAGGATGTGGCATGAATTTATACTTCCTATATTTGTGTTGAATAATTGGTTTTGATGGTATGTTTGGTGGAGCTAGTGGGAAAATGATTTATGTGTATAGATTTTGGATAGTGGAATGATGGTGGATAGAGGTTTTGGATGTGATTGATAAATGTTATAGTTTGATTATTATGTTTGACGGTTATGAGTTGATTTGGATGAAGATTATTGTTGAGCTTACATGATTGAATACTTTCTATCATGCATGGTTTGTGGATATGATTGTTGGATAGGTTTGAATGGTTGTGGTAGTGTATAGTGCTTTCATCTTTAGTGTTGGATTGTGGATGGTTTGGTTGAAATGAGAGCTTAAATGATTTGTTTTATGCTCAATGTTTTGGTGGTGTTTTGTGTTGTTGAGGATAGGTATCAAATAAGGGGGGAGAAGCGGTTCGATTGTGGCTACCGATGGGTAACGCATTCTATCGTTTCTTTTGCCAATTAGTTTTGTAAAAGTTAAATTGTTTTTGGATTGAGTGTGTGATTTAGAATGTTCTAGGTTGTTTGTGTGCTTGTGTGTGAGTGATGAACCCGAATTTAGACTTGAGATTTAATCATGATTTACTTGGTGAAGTTAAATGTTTATCTCAACCTATGATAGGGCGGAATCTTGTTTTTCAAAGCATGCTTAGGTTAAACTTTTGAATTGCCAAAGTTTTGTGTTTAGTTAATGCCTAGGACATGATAAAAAGTCGTGCGATTTGAGCTTTGATATTGTCATATCAATGTCGGTTGTGAGTGGCAAGATTGCGAGCTAGAAATCTGGAACTTGCATTGTTTCTCTATCTATTGACATGAGTGTGTGACTAGAAAATGATATTAGGCCATCAATTCTTAGTCCTACCTTTCACGCCGGGAGTATAAGGTGGTTTTATCGTTAATTTGCCTTTCATATCCTTGATCCCCGTGATTGAGCTTATATGGTGATAACTTCTTTGAAATTAATAGGACACATTTGGGGGGAAAGAATGAATGAGGGTGAATACGGTGTTGAGAGTTGTGGTTTGGGAATGTTAACATCTTGGAATCGAGATTTTGAGGCAAAGAAAGAAGCACATTGCTTGAATTTGAGAAATTGAGGCACCAACAAAATTTTTGGGTGCAAAAGTATGAAAAAGAAGGCAAAACAAATGTGTGAAAAAGAATGTTGAGCACTCTTGGAGTTAATGCAATTAAGGTGCTTGAGAATGAAAAAAAGAGCGGAAAAGAATGAAAGATGAAAAGAAAAAGAAAGCATGAGTGAGTGGGAAATTGCCTCGGGTTGAAATGGAATGAAGATCATAAGTTTGGGGGATTTGGGAACTTGAGGTGAAAAGTCACATTAGCCCAAAACCACTCACCTTATAGTAAGCAACGTTGCAACCTTAACAAAGACCTTCTTGATTCTAGAAACTATCTCGTTGTAGTATAGTGGTGAGAATAGATGCAATCCTATGGAAATCTAGCTCAAAATCTTGTGAATGAGTGAATCTTCTCAACCCTAAACACGTGAGGGAGTGCTATTATTTTCATGAACTCAAAATTTGATGAGAGGATTGTGTCCTTAGTATTAACTTTGTCACAAAATTAGGTGATAATCTTGTTTTACTAAAGCATGCTAAGATAACTTTGATGAGCTATGAGGTATTGCACGAGGTAAATTATTAGCTTTACTTTGTTTTGATTGAGGACAATCAAAGGTTTAAGTTTGGGGGATTATGATACGTGCGTAAAATGACCCATATTTCGATGTGTGTGCGTGTATGTTTGTGGCTATTTTACTCCCGTATCATATGTTTTTGTCGTATTTTGGTTGTGTTTTCGTGTTTTGTGTGTTTGGATTGTGTAGGTTAGGTTTTGAGCATAAAGCAGCGCTTTTGGGACAGTTTTTGGTGGAAAATCGACCGAGTCGTGAATCAAATGGAAGAAGAATCGACCGAGCAAAGCAAAGAAGATGAAAAGGACAAGCCGGGTGTTGCCCTGGCCGAGCCATGCAGGCTCGGCCGAGCGTGGTTCGAAAGAGGGGACAGAGAAGAGGCTTGGTCGAGCCATGCAGGCTTGGCTGAGCGAGGCAGCAAGCTCAAACAGAGAGGTGGCTCAGCCGAGCCATCCTCCGCTCGGCCGAGCCATGTCGTGTTTGGAAGTTATTTCAATGGCTCGGGCGAGCCATTTTCATCTCGGGAGATCCAAGGCCCTGTTTGCTCAACTATTTAAGGAGAGAAATCGAATTATTGCGGATTTTTTGCCACTTTTCCATCTAGATTCATTTCAAAACTCTCTCTACTTCATCTCTATCAACTCAATTCCATCTCCAACCTTGAAGATTATCATCTAATATTCAATTTGAGGAAGGATTCGGAGGCTTAAAGCTGTAGATCAAGATCAAGGAATCAAAATTGGGGAAGAACATCTTTTAACCTTGTTTCCTTAATGTTTGGATTTCATTCTATTTTTGTAATTCCTTCAATTGGAAACATGTGTGGCTAATTTCATCTCTTTGATGTTGATTTGGAATATACTGTGTTGAAACTTGTTTTGATTATTGTTGCTTACGTTCCTAATTGAGATTGACTCATGCTAGAGCCTTTTCCCCAAAACACTTAGATGTAGGTAAGGAGCCAGTTTGAGTGTTACTTGACATAAACTCTGCAGCCAATACGCGGGAGGGATTGTCGCGAATAACATGTTTTCTAGTGCACCTTGATCCAATCCCTGTGCGGAGATAGGGCATCGGATTAAGATTCACGTACCTTTGGGAGTAGTCTAGGGTTGGATAACGTTATGGTTTGAGAATTCTAGGTTATCAACGGTCGGTTCACCGTGATAAGGGACTAGTGAAGGAGTCATAGTCCATCCAATAGGAAATAAACAAGTTTGCAACATAATTCAATTTAAGTGGATCACACTAGATTTCCAAATTGACATCCATTCTAACCTAATTGAGAACCTAGATTTTGATCTACCACAGTTTTAGAGATTGAGAAGTGTTAAAATGCATTTTTTACTTGATATGTGATAGATTAGATAGTGTAGATTGTTTCAAATTCTAGGACTTAGTCATAACTCAACGACATTTACTTTCCTTGCTATAAGAATCCATAATATTCAATAGTACTTCACAAGGCGAATCAAAAAGGAACCGGGATGATAATTTGACATGATTGTGTGATTGAAAAATTGCGTTATCACTCCACACACCATAAAGTGGCACTTTTCCCAATTAAGAACGAGGTTTGTCTCTTAACATTGAGCAAGAACAATTTCTAAGTTTTTTAAACATGCATCAAATGAATCACCAAAAACTGAAAAATCATCCATAAATACCTCCATTATTTCCTCAATGAGCCCATGAAATATATCCATCATGCACCGTTGAAATGTAGCCGGTGCATTGCAAAGACCGAAAGGCATTCTCCGATAAGCAAAGATTCCGTACGGGCATGTAAAAGAAGTCTTGTGTTAATCCTCCGGTGCAACTATAATTTGATTATAATCTGAATAACCATCCAAAAAACAATAATGTGAGTGTCTTGCAAGTCTATCCAACATTTTATCTATGAATGTCAAAGGAAAATTATCCTCGCGGGTAGCCAAATTCATGGCTCGATAATCGATACAAAACCGCCATCCTTTAGTGGGTCGTTCCATCACTTCTTCCCCATTCTCCTTTACTACATTCTCGAATCCTCCTTTCTTTGGCACCATATGTGTGCGGCTTACCCACTCGCTATCGCTTGGAGCATAGATAATGTTGTTATTGAGCAATTTGAGCACTTCTTTCTTTACCACCTCTTGCATCATCGGATTAAGCCTCCTTTGAGGTTGCCGTTTAGGTTCGCTTGTTTCCTCCAAAAGTATCTTGTGCATGCAAATTGCAGGACTAATTCCATTAATATCGGAGAGTTTCCAACCAATAGCCGACCGATGCATTCTCAATACTCCAAGTAATTTCTAAATTTCACACCCCGTTAGTCCGGTAGATATGATCACCGGATATGTCTCACTTTCACCCAAAAATGCGTATTTTAAATGATCGGGCAACTTTTTTAATTCCACTTCCGGTGCTTTATTCTTCATCTCTTTCCTTGTTTGCTGCGCTTCATCTTCCTCCTCTTTTGTTCTCAACTCTAGAAATCTAACTTCTCCATTTGATGCTTCAATTGGAAAATTATCCAAAACTTGGACACACTCCACAACATCTTCTCTTCTCTCTTCATTGTCATCAACCACATTCTCCATATAGTAAGAATTTTGCAAAACTTCTTCTAATGGCTCGCTTCCTTCTCTCCTCTCAAAATTTGAATTCTTGACTACATTGACCATGTTGCAAGTATCTTCGTTTTCATCCTCCTCACTTCTTTTCATAGCATCCGGAAAGGAAAAAGTAATCTTTCTCCCATAAAATTGAAAAGCTAGCTGCCCATTCTTCATATCAAACAATGCTCCACCCGTAGACAAGAACGATTGTCCCAAAATTAAAGGAACATCTCCATTATCTTCCATATCAAGAATCACGAAATCAGCTGGAAATATGAAGTCTTGTACTTTCACTAAAACATCTTCTACAATTCCCTTCGGATATGATAAAGGCCGATCTGTCATTTGAAGTGTCATTGTTGTTTGTTTAATCTCCCCAATTTCCAATTTTTTGAAAAGAGATAATAGCATGAGGTTAATGCTAGCTCCGGAATCACATAAGGCCCGTGTAACTTCTATTCCCCCAATTACACATGAAATAAAGTAAAGCTCCCCGGGTCTTGTCTCTTGAACGGTAGCTTCCTTTGTATCACCGCACTACACTCCTCAAACAAGTTTACCGTCTCATATTCACCAATACTATACTTACTCTTTTGAGTGAACATCTCCTTCAACATCTTCATATATCCCGACATCTTTTGTAAAACCTCCTACAAGGGAAGATTTATTTGAATCTTGTTCATATGTTCCAAAAATCGAGCAAACTTCCTATTCTTCCTACTCTTCTCAAATCTTTGAGGAAATGGCATCGGAGGCCTTGTCTCTTTCTCCAAGGATTCATCCACCTTAACCTCTTCTTCTCTTACTTCCTTTGGTATAATTTCTTCTTCCTCTTTGAATGTAACCTTCTTTTTAACTCTTTCTTCTACCTTTTCCCTTTCACTTTCATGTGTTCCTTGCTTTGGTCCTTCATATGAATACCGGCTTCTTGTTGTTATAGCTGCACATGCTCCTTCACCATTATCATCATCTTTCTTACTCAAATGATGCATTATACATGTGACTTGTGACTTAATTTCTTCCAATAACTCCACATTCCTTTCACGCTTCCGCTCAAAATCTCTCGTCGTTTTTGTCATTTCCTCCTTCTCCTTCAAATAATAATGACTTGGTTCATCCCACAAAGATTGCATGGAAAAACTTGGTCCTTGTGATGCATTATATGAGTGTTCCCCATCATAAGTCTTGCATTCTATGTCTTGAGTTCTCCTCCAATTATGATCCATTGTGTAAACATTTCTTCCATACTCACTTTGTTTTCTTCCAAGCTCACACATCATCCTTTCCATTTTCTCCTGCATAATCCCCATTTGATCTCGTAAAGTTTCTATATCATTCTTATCTCTAACTGACTTTAATGCCTTATATCCATCTCTTCTTCTCATCCATTGACTAGTATTAATAACTATTTGCTCAATCAACCTCCATGCTTCCTCTTCTTCTAAATCAAGAAACACTCCTCCCGATGATGCATCCAACAATATCCTCGATTCACAATCCAATCCTCCATAAAAATGGTAGATTAACTGACTACGAGATAGACCATGTCACGGGCATTTCTGAAGATGCTCACGGAACCTATCCCATGCTTCCTACAACAGCTCATCGTATCTCTGCCCAAAAGAAGTAATATCGGCTCACATCTTCAACGTCAAGCTTGGAGGAAAGAACTTAAGCAAAAATTTCTCCCGTAAATCTTCCTATGTAGTGATGTTTGATTTATCAAGACCTTCAAACCAACTTCGAGCTTCATCACGTAGAGAAAAAGAGAACAACCTCAACCTAATTTGATCTTGAGGCACTTGATTAATATTAATTGTATCAGTGATCTCTAAGAACCTCGAGATATGCACATTCGGATCTTCCGTTACGTGTCCCCCAAATTGATTATTCTGGATCATCTGGACCAATTGTGGCTTAATCTCGAATTGTGTTGCATTGGCTCCTAGACGGAATCCTTCATTTACTTGCTCACCATGTAGTCTAAAGAGATTTTGAAGTGGTCTCCGTGGTGCATTCCTCTCATTCATCATAGCTTTCATGAGTTCCAATTGCCTCTCTAACTCCTCAATTCTAACTGTATCATCCCCACGGTTCTCCATCTCAACTTCAATTGCAATGCTTACTTTCCTTTGTCGTAACTTTCTTTCTTCAAGCTCACGTGCCTTGGATCGAGTTAGCATAAACCGCCTACAAAACTCACAAGATCAAATTTCAAATCCGAAACCAATTCTCCAACCAACAAGCAATCAAATTTAACAACAATAAAAAGAAAAACTCTTTCAAACAAATTATCAAAAACCTAGCATACAATATCCATATGTTCAATAATATCTATAGGCCTTATAGAAAGAATTTCCCGACAACGGCACCAAAAACTTAATGCACAATTTTTCATCCACACAATCAAGTTAAATTTATCAATCCAGGTTCTTTTCGATTCGCCCTATAGAGTAATATTTAATGGTATGGAATTTTATAGCTAGGTAAACTAGTGTCGTTGATTTTGTCTATATCCTAAGCAATGGTAACAATCTACACTAAACTAAGCTATCAATCAATCTTAACAATTGTAAAATTCATGACAACAAATTTCTCAACCTTTAGAACTATGGTAGATCAAAGTCTTAGGTTCTCAATTTGAGTAGAACGGATGTCAATTTGAAATCTAAGCGTTATCCACTTTAATTGAGTTATGTTGCAAACCTTTGTAATCCCTAATTGGATGGACTATCACCCTACACTGGTCGATCTCTTGTCACGGTGAACCAACCGTAGATGACCTAAGATCCTCAAACAGTTATGTTATCGAACCCTAGACCACTCCTAATGGCACGTGAATTATCATCCGATGTCCTATCTCCGCACAGGGATTGGATCAAGGTACACTAGAACACACGCTAATCACGACACTACTTTCCACGTATTGGCTGCAAAATTCATGTCAACTAACTCGTAGACTAGCTCCTTACCCACATCTAAGCATTTTGGAATAAGCTCTAACGTGGTTCAATCACAATTAGGAACATAAGCAATCATAATCAACAAAGCTTCATCACACTAGATTCAAATCAACATCCAAAGATGAATTTAGCTCCTCATGTCTCCAATTAAAAGAATTACAACGTAAAATTGAAATCCAAACATTTAG
The DNA here is from genome assembly GCA_026898455.1 of Plectranthus barbatus. Classification (NCBI taxonomy): domain Eukaryota; kingdom Viridiplantae; phylum Streptophyta; class Magnoliopsida; order Lamiales; family Lamiaceae; genus Plectranthus; species Plectranthus barbatus. The sequence continues at coordinate 1,445,381 of JAPKLW010000025.1, read as the reverse complement.
AAAACAAGTTTGAAAGAGATTTCTTCCCCAATTGTGAAGCCTTTGATCTTGATCTGCCGCGTTGATCCTCCGATTCCTTCCCAAAGTTGAATGTTAGATGATGTTCTTCTAGGATAAGGATGGAATTTTGCTGATGGAATGGGATTTGAGAGAAATTGAGATTGATTCTAATTTTAAAATGGCAAAATGTCCTTTAATTTTTCGAGTTCTCCACTTTTTTAACTGAGCTAGCAGGGCCTTGGATCGCCCGAGCCAAAAATGGCTCGCCCGAGCCTATTCTGTAACTGCCATTAACCGTCAATTCACACTCCAGCTCGGTCGAGCCTGGGTTGGCTCGGCCGAGCCACCTCTCTGTCCAGCAGGGCTCGGCCGAGCGGCAGATGGCTCGGCCAAGCTTTCCCTCTGCACCACTTGGCTCGGTCGAGCCTAGGCTGGCTTGGTCGAGCGGACCCTCTGAACTTTGTCCGTTTCACTTCCTTTGCTTTGCTCGGTCGATCCTTCTTCCTTTTGGTTCACGGTTCAGGCAATTTTCCTCCAAAACTGACCCGAAATCGCTGCTTTATGCTCAAAACCTATCCTACACAATCCAAAACACACAAAACACGAAAACACAACAGAAATACGACAAAAACATATGATACGGGAGTAAAATAGCCACAAACATGCACGCACACACATCAAAATATGTGTCATTTTACGCACGTATCATTAAACACGAGGCATCATTGCTTAAAGATTATCTTGAGATTCATCATGAGTCATTATGTACACGAGGGTTAAGTCATTTGACCTAATCTCCACTTTTGGTGTTCTTACTCTTCAAGTAAGAACACAGTAGCCTAATCTTCTAAGGAAGTGAAGGTTATTACGGGCAATGGCCAATCAGCACAAGTTCTGGAAGGAACTCAACCATCAAATCTATCGGAGAAGGAAAATGAAGGTTTGTCCTCAGTCCAACTTCGACAACTACCAGTCTACAGAGAAGACGCAGAGCCTTCGATGGACTGAAGAAGGAGTGAAAAACAACAGCCTGGGCGAGTGATCCATTCTTCTATGGACAGAGGTTTCTACAGCAACTGGCTATAGATCGTGAGGATTGTATCTTCATTACTTAGTGAATTTCTGGATCAGATATCCGAAGAGTGGACGTAGGACTTAAGGCTCCGAACCACTATAAATATTGTGTCTCATTTACAGTTCATATTACTTGCATCATACAATTTTAAATTGCTTTTGAAACCTTCAACACTTGTCCAAAAATCTTGAAGTGTATAACTGTTAAACTGCTCATAACTGTAAACTAGTAATCTAAACTGCTGGCCAACACAAACTGTGTTTTACAAAACTGTCTGATGAAACTGAATTGATAGTTAACAGCTAAATCGTCTGTCTATTAGAGTTCAAATAACTGTTTTAATACTTCTGCTTCACAACATACATACTCTGATCTGGGACCACCAAGTGGTATCAGAACAGGTCGGTCTTTCTAGACTATCCTCTTTTGAGTCGCTTAAGACTGGATCCGTACTTCCCTGAACCTTAATTGTTTGTTAAATGTGTTTAGCAAGCAGGTTATATCAGATAATGATGAATTATCCAAGTCTTCCCAAGTACAACCCTAAGAACTTCGAAGTATGGAAGAAGAGATGTCTCATTCAACTGAAAGCTCAGCATCCAGAGATGGATGAAGTCCTGAAGAATGGACCTCTGAAGATCCTGATTCCTAAAGTTCATCTCGCTGGAATAGATTGTTCAGGCGGTGTCAAAATGGTAGACTAGTATATCAACAAGTTGATCTCATCGCACAAGAAATGATTATACAATCCCTTCTAGAATCCATGATGGACGCAGCTTTAGAGAACTCAACTGCCAAAGAACTTTGAGATTGGATAAATGAGCTCACTTGAGAAACAGAAGCGATGAAACACAAGAAGAAGCAGGTTGACATTTAAAAATACGAATCCTTCCAGATGCTACCTGGCGAAACCATCAAATCGATGGAAGCAAGATTTAACGCCATTGTCTGTGAAATGAAGAATCTTGGAAGAGAAGAAAAGGTTGCTGACATGAAAGCCAAAATTCTTTCGAGATTGTCGAAGGAAGACTGGTTTGTCAAAACCACCAGCTTAAAGACCATGGATCTCTCAAAAATGTCGACCAAAGAGCTGTTCGCCGAACTTCAAGCCCATGAATGGGACATTCAGATGGTGAACAGGAATGAAGCTGTTAGAACCCCAAATCCAGCAGCTGATGGCAATGCTACATTTTTTGTAAAGAGAGACATCCAAAGATGATCAAAAAGGCCAGTTCAATCGAGAAAACTACTATCAACCCTCACCGGCTAAGGATGTCTCTAACTCATCTCAGAAGAAGGAAATAGAACTGTCAATTGCCAAACTGGAGGAACAGATGAGGAATCTAGCCATACTTCTAGAGAAGGCAAAAGGAAAAGAAAAGGAAGCTCAGTCCAGTGAGCAAAAGTTCACAAATAGAGAGCCACGCACATGCTACGAATGCAATTCTCCAGATCATCTAAAGTACGAGTGCCCTCTAGTCTCTCAGGAGGAGAGAAACATATTGAAGAAGGTGTTTGAAAAGAGAACATCCAAAGCTGTTGCCCAAGCAATGCTCACAAGAACTGAAGTGCCAGACGTACCAGACCATGATGGTGGCTACTACACGTCTGAGGATGAAAATGATGAGGAAGCGTTCCTTGCCCTCATGGCAGCCATTAATGGAGATGCTACCGATGAAGAAGACAGCGCCTTCAACTGCAAAATAATGGTAACAACAAATCTTCCCTTATCTAGTTCATCTTCATGTTTTAAAGTTACTTCTGGACCTCGTCACTCAAGCTCAGAGGACATTTCTCTTGATAAAATTGTAAAAGAATTTGAAAAATTTCATGACATTAAAGATACACTAATTAGTGAAAATGCCTTACTGAAATCAGAAATTTTAGTTTTAACCGATGAAGTCAAAAGAACGAGGTCACTTAGTGAGGAACTTAGAAAACTCAAGGAAGAACACTCGAAACTGCTAAGGGATTTTGAAAATGTTTCAAAAGAGTGAGAGTCCTTAAAGAAACTTGAGCCCAGTGAGTGTATTGTTCTTTTAAAAAGAGCTCAAGAAAACTGAAAGAGATTTTGAATGCTAAAAAACCTCCATCTGATAAGCATGGAATTGGATTTTTTGAAGAAAATATGAATGTACATGCATGTAGTTCAGGAACTGAGGAAACATACTTAGGCCTTGTCAAGGCAAAACTCAGTTTAGGTACTGTGTTGGAAAAGGAAAAGGTCAATTTCAAAAAGCCAGTTAAGCAAAATGTCACGACCAAATGTAGGTCAGAAACTGACCCGAAATTGGCACCTCAACGGAGAGCTAACACAGTTGGTAAACTATACAAGCAAACTATCAAGAGGAAAACTGACCTTCCTTGTAAACTAGATAAGCATAATGTTTCTATGCGAGGACTCCAGTTTTACTAACAAGAACGACTAAGCAACATGTAAACATTGCAAGAAAGTTAGTTTGACAATCGGACAATAATCCGAGAAGTTATAATACGACTCAGATCCACTATAACAACAATCCGAATAGGAGGAACACCTATTTGAGGCCAGAGTCAAGACAGTTTTACACTTAAAGGACTATGATGGCTATTCACCCGAGAACAGTTTCTCGAGACTCGTTCCAAAACCATTGTTTCAAGAAGAGTTCATACACAACAACCTTTCACAACATGCATTCGAACATCACATATTGTTTAAGAAGAAAGGTTGATCAATCACTAAAGAGTGATTTAGTTTCACGAACTGTAAAAGTGAAACAAGTGTGGATACTAAAAGATGGATCTGTAGGGTTTTGCCGTGAACCGAATCACAAAAACCGACTGAACCGGATCGATTTATGGATATTGCATACAATAAAAATTCTCAAACCTAGCATGCCCCTATGAATTTAAATAAGTCGTGGATAAAAGAATTATCGTTATTCTGTAGAGTCTGATCCGATCTTTCACGTTTGAATTCCAAACTTCAATTCAACCACGCAATTCGATTAAATTTGCGGAAATAGAAGTAATCTAATTTCTAGATTAATCGAATACAAAGAGAAAACAAGAATTAGAAATCTTGTTCTCCAGATCAGGTCTTCAGATCTGTATCCCAGTGCAGTTCAGATCTGCTACTGGTGAGGATTCCACAGATCTGTGTTGTAGGACGGAGTAGAAAAATCCTTCTTTCTCCCACTACAGGCGCCGCCCAACTCTCTCTCTCCCTAGGTTTTTGACTGATTTGAATAATCACAAAAGGTTGGCTTAGGTTTCCAGAGAGAGTGGTCTATTTATAGGCCTAGGGTTTGATCCCTGATGGGCTACTGGGCCTTTTCGGCACATTTAATTGGGCCAGACCTCGGACCTAATGCAAATAATAAAGTGGGTCTATCAATTAATTAATTCCCATGTCCACAACCCAGGACACAATTAATTAATTCATATTAATTATTTTTCACCATAGAATTAATACTGACCTACCCCTTTATTACCACATTGTGAGAACGAGCTGCATTTAATTGAGAATCCCCATATTTAAGGTTACTGGACATTCATTAATTAATCGGAGCCTCTGACAAGCTCTAAGTACAATTAATTAATATCTTATTATTCCTGAGTAATACCACTCAATCCTTATCACTCGTTCCTGAACTTAATCAGCCTGCAGGACTTGGCACGATGAATGTCATTGAGCTCCTCAGGGAACGTCCCCATCCTATTACTCGGATAGTGTTACCTAAACCCAGTCTAAGGCAGAACTACAAGAACTGCTGCTACCCAAGATGCAGATATACGAGCACGTTACTTAGGCTCTCCATCATAGCAAGTCAAAGCAACAGTCAATCCGTGCAAACCCCTGAACCTTCGTTAGGGTTTGGACTCAATCAAGAACGAGATCTTGTATTCGTTGATGACTGACAGTCGAATACATCTCACTGTGGTCCATCAATACGCCACCCCTTGCGTACCAGCATGTCAAGTAACCAAGACAGATTACTTATTCCGACAACGCCGCAGCCATCCGGATAGACGTATCCTCATACGCTATCTCGGCTGTGATTAGGTTTATGTCTCACTAGGTCAGGTGATCATACTGTCTTCTGCGATCTTCTACACACCGTATGATCGTCCCTATCAGTGAGACAAGAGGATACCTTGTTACATACATGCAAGTTTGTTTGACAGATAGGAGAAGTGAACCGCTGTATACTCATTATAATAAATGCTTTCTGTATACAAAACCCATCAGGATCCACATGACTGACATAGCAGGACCCGAAAGTATACGGGGACCTAAATAATTTTTCTGTCTTGCAGGGACCAAGTTCTCTAAAGAAGATGAAGTCATGGATACTAGACAGCGGATGCTCAACACACATGACAGGGGAAAAAGATTTAGCCAAGAAGATTGTGATGTTTGAGGGAGCGTCAGTCACTTTTGGGAACAAGGCCAAGGGACAAATGATTGGAAAAAGATTCGTAGAGCACAATGGATTCATAATTCAGAACGTATCTTAAGTTCTTAATCTGAAACACAATCTTCTAAGTATAAGCCAACTGAGTGAAAAGTGGTTATATAGTCAGCTTTGAAGAATCAGAATGTCACATCATAGACAAGGTGACTCACAAGAACATAATCAAAGGGATCAGAAAAGGAGGTCTGTATATTGTTGATTGGTCCATCGGAGAAAGAGGAACCTGTCTCCTGGCGCACAGTTCCTCAGAAGGTGTAAACTGGCTGTGGCAAAAAAGATTGAGTCATCTGAACTTCAACTCGATCAAACATCTAGCGAAGCATAACATAGTTGAAAGACTGTCACAAAAGAAGTTCCTGAAAGGAGGAATCTTTAAAGCATGCCAGCTTAGGAAACAGACAAGAGCTTCCTTCAAGAACAAGCCAGTTATAGCTAGTATTGAAAGTATACATTAGTGGTGGTAGACGACTATTCAAGATATACATGGGTGGTGCTGCTCAAATCCAAAGACGAAGTCAAAACTCAGCTACCAGAACTGATTACCCATCTTCAGAATGACAAAGGTGTGACAGTTAAGAGGATTAGGTCCGATAATGGAACAGAGTTTTGTAATGGACCACTTATGGACTTCTGCGCTGAAATTGGGATCAGACATGAAAAGTCTACTCCAAGAACTCCTCAACAAAATGGTCTTGCTGAGTGAAGAAACAGAACACTCAAAGATGCAGTACGAACCATGATGGCCGAGACCGACCTAGGAGAAGGATTATGGGGAGAAGCTTTGATGACAGGTTGTTACAGACAGAATCGAAGTGCATTCAACACGCGGCTGCACAAGACTCCCTACGAAATCTACAATGGTCGTAAGCCCTCTTTAGCTCAACTTCGTGCTTTTGGTTCTCCATGTTATATTCACAATAATGGGAAGTCGAAATTGAATACTTTCAGCCCTAAGGCTGGTGAAGGAGTGTTCCTTGGGTATGGACATCCTTCATATAAGGGATATAGGGTATTCAATATGACAACCCAGCTTGTGGAAATAACATGTCATGTTGTTTTTGATGAAGCTAACGCAGGACACTTTAAGAACTGGGTCTGGAAAATCATGAGATCAAGGATGTTGATGAGGAACCTAGAACTGATCTTGATCAAAATCATACAGTTCCTCTAACTAGGTCTATGAATGATAGCTTCAAGAATCCAGTTGTCTCGGCTGAACCCCAAGCAGTCGAGAGGGCCAATGATGCTAATGTCATTGCTGAGGCCTTAAAACTTGTTAACATCAAAGATCAAACTGAAAGGAAGCCCCCTGAAGATAATGCAACGGTTTTAGAAGCAGAGTAAGCTGGTACCAATGAAATCAACCTTGAGGCTGCTAAGGTTAAAACAATGTCTTATTAATTAATTATGTGCTAGGTTGAACAAGGAGGAATTAATTTATAAGGAGGGCCCACTTTATTATTTGCATTTGCTCCCTGGTCTGGCCCACAAACTGCTCAGATCCCATTAGGGTTAGGGTTTCTCAAAACCCTAACACTATAAATACCCTTTTCTCTCTATCAGATCACACCATCGCAATACAGTATTCACATACACAGTTCAGAATATCAGATTTGATATTCATAATAGAATATTGAGGGAAAGAAAGAGAAAGGGCGGCGCTGATCTGAGAGAAGGATTCGATCGATTCTTCCAGATCTCTGATCCAACTCGGTAGAGTATCCTCACCAGATTTCTGAGGAGCAAGGGAACAGATCAGAAGATCAGATCTGTAGGAACACTTTTCAACCGCCGTCATTTAATCAGAAATTCACATCTGCTTCATCGTTATTGTCTCTGATCTAGACCTGTAGATCAAACGTTGAAGTTCAGGTATTCCGTAAATCCATCCGTTGCAATTAATTTTGTAGGAGCATGCATAGGTTCACATGGTTTATTTAATTGAAATTTATTTTCGATATCCTAAGAACAATCCTTGGCAAAATTTATTATAATGACAACTAACGTTGTCCATCACAGACTCAAACCCTACAACTGGTATCAGAGCTAGGTTCTTGTTCTTAGGCTCTATCCTAGATAAATTGAAATTAAATAAATGTGTATGTTCATGGATGGATTTAAATTATCGAGGATGTTTTTGTTCTCGTGGCCTTCTCATTTTTTGGATCTGTTTTTCACCACGAGAAAATCCGTAGTTAGATTTGATAGGGAAAATCATGTAATAGATTTAGATCTATATTTTTATTTTCTATTTTTTTCATCTGTAAAATTTGAGAAACTTAGATCTTAAAGAAACAAAGAATCGAAGAACAAATCAGAGAACACGACAGGCTCAGGGTTCAGCCCACCCCAGCGGTGGCACCGGCAGCCGTGGTAGTGGCGACGAGCGGCGACAAGTGGTGGCGGCGGCAGAAATCCTAGGGTTTCAGCCATGGCTGGGACGCGCCTATTTTCAGGCTGCTGCACGCATTTTCTGGCGAGCCCCATGCATCCGGCGAACTCCCAGATTCGGCGAGCTGTTGGCCGGGCGTGACATGTTTGCGGCGGACAGACCTGCGGCAGAAGAAGCAGGCTAGCGGGGTCGCAGGGGCAGGCAGGGCGGTGCGCATCTGCGCACGACGGTGGTGTCGCAGAGCAGCAGAGGCCGCGCCCGTCTCGCTCTCTCACGCTCCTCCAGTCATCGGCGAGGTGCAGGCCGTGGGCTATGCAGGTGAAGACGAACGGTGGCCGGAGAGCGCGAGAAGCCGGCGGCGGTGCGGCACGAGCGGCCATACCGGCAGATGCTACTGTTTCATGCACAGACGTGTGCTACCGGTGATCGTGGCTATGGTTAGTACTGGTGGTGGCGATGGCCTGGGCTGGGTGCGCCGGCCGCAGGCGATAGCTGGAAAGGCGACGGTAGCTGGATGGGCTGCTACTGCTAGGGTTTGCATACCCTAAGGTTTGCTCACCCAGGCCGCAACCCGGGCCCGTCAGCCCGGAGGCCGCCCACGATCCTGAAAATTAGGGGTTTTGGTTGTTTTGGGCCTGAAACCCTAATTAGAAGCCCAAATGCTGATTCATTAGCCCAAATCAGATTTCAAGTCCAACAAAGGTCCAGTTTGAAGATCTGTATTCAAATTAAAGTCTTGTAATAGATAGGTTTTTAATTGTAATCGTATGTGATGGGCCACGAGATATTTTATTTGTTTATTTAATTATTTTCTCGTATTGATCTAATTTATTATGTGCGCACTAGTAAATAATAGGAAAGCAAGATTATTTGCTTTAATTATTTCTTGTTATCAGCGTGTTGCAATTATTTATTTTTGAGCTTGCTTTAAGTGATTTATTTTATGTTTTAAATTGTGTCTATAAATTCTGTGATCATATTAATTTATGATGGAACTTTAGATGTGACATAATATGGTACATAAAATAATGTGTTCGCATGAAACCCTTAGAATTAAAAATACTAAGTTGATTTTGGTTCTTTTCTAACTAAAATCATTAGACCTCCACAAACACGGCCTCTCATTGGAAGTAATGCATTTCGAAGCATAAACGTCTACTTCAGTAGCTTGCATTAGAAATAATTTACCAGTTTTAATGCAATGAGGTTTCTAAATAAAATATTTAGTTTAAGATTGATAAACACTCATTTTGTGCATTTTGCTAATGTGAATCTGCTAACTATTTGCCTTGGATTAGATCATTAAATGATATTTCTGTGCCGATTTCATATTCTTTTAGAAAATATTACGTTTGGTTTGGTTATTGGTTGTTTATGCAGATTTCATGCACAATTGAGGCATTTACAGGATAAGACTGCGTGCCATGGGGCCAATCGATGCTTGCTTGCATCGAGAACGGCGACCTAAATATGTTTTAGGCTAAAATTCAATGGAAACCCTTACTGAAAGCAGTTGATGTTCAAAGAAGTAATCATGAATTCCTACACAAATGGAATTCGAGATAATGGAGCATGGATTAAGATAGATCTTTGAGTTAGCATTCCAATGCAACTTGAATCAGGGCAATCAGAGTTTGGGGGCAAAAGTTATAGCCAAAATCGTGAGACTGCGCACGTTCTTGACAACAACGGCGACCAAATTACAAAAACGTCGATCGCCGTTTCTGCTTCTGGGTCGCCATTTTTGTAATTTTCACCATTTTTCATTTGTAACGACTTCGGCGACCCACATGCAAAAACGGCGATTGCTGATTCTGTTTTACGGGTCGCCGATCGGGTTATTTTGATGAATTTTCTGTCCGAATCCCATATCTTTTCAGATCTAAAAGTGCTCGATATAAATACAGGGTCCAAGGGCAAAAAAAAATCTTCTACCATTATATTTGTGCGAGAAAACCCAGAGAAAAGATTGCAGAAAAGAACTCATAAGTATGAAGGCTAAGGATTCAAGATTGAAGATTTCGGGTTATCGGTTCCATCTTTCCTTGGTTTCTTATCCTATGTACTCTATGATTGTAAAATTTAGCATGTGTGGCCAAGTCCTCTTTGGATTCTAGGGTTTTGAATCTATGTTGAATTTTATGCAATCATTTATTTAATTTGATTTTCTCTTTCCATTCGCATTCTGATTATTCCTGAGTTTTGATTAATTGCTTAATATTGGCCATTGATGGCAATTTGATTGATATTTCTCGAACTGAGATGTCTAGGTTTATCAATAGGTTGCAGGATAATTAGACTTAATTAATTGAATGTCCAAGAGGAATTTAATTACTTAAAGGGTTTTAAAATCTGAGGTTTTAATCAAGAGTAGAATTCCTTCTGCGCGTCCGAGAGGAGTCATTAGGATTTTTATTTCCATGTTATGGTTTAGATTTCGAGAGAATCGCCTGATAACATATACGTGATTAGCCCATGCATTTGGAAATTATTGGAATCGAATTGAATATATGTTGCCTAATTATTCTTCATGGTGGATTGCCCTGAAATCCTGTTTCTCTATTATTTTCTCAACTCAACATCTTTTATTTTCTTTCTTTTAAATATTGTTTTTCAATATTGCCTAGGATTAGTAAACAAATCACTTACCGGTTTGTCTAGATAGTAGTAAGATAGCTATGTTTTAGTGCTCGGTTATATTTCGAATCTGCAATCTTCGAGATCGATAAATTATTACATGCCCTTTGCAGTGGTTTGTACACTTGCAGTATTTAGCGCATTCAAAAATGCGCTATCAAGTTTTTGGCGTCGTTGTCGGGGATCGCATAGATTTATAATTGACACTAATTCAGATATTGAGCCACTACTCTAGACTTTATTTTACGCATATTTTATCCTGTATAATATTTTTTTTACTTTTGTGTCTAGCTACAGACGTTAAATAAAGCGCTTGTTGGGAGGCAACCCAATTTTTACTGCTTTCAGTTGTTTAATTTTGGAGTCTTATGTCCTTTCTTATGTCTAGAGTTCACGTATTTTGTTTAAGTTTGTTGAGTGCAGGAAAAGAGTTAGAAATGCGGGGATTTACTGAAAATCGCAAAAATGGCGACCGAGGAGCAAATGCAGTAGTTCATGGCCACCACCGCAGTGAGGATGTCTGAGGTCTTACACACATCTCCGTGATCCTTTTTTTCCCACAAACTTATTCCTTCCTTCGTATCGAATAAGTTTGGGGGAGGGGGATGTGATCGGGCGATGTGTGTTTTTACCCTTTTCTTTTTCATTTTCTTTACTTTTTGAGTTGATATTTGACTTGTACTAATTGTAAATATTCCTGAGTTCCTTCCTTAGGATCAATTGTAAAAGGTTTTGTTGGATCAAATCTTACTAGTTGGTCGATCAATCGTTGAATTCTAGTATAAGTCTAGCAACTCGTGTAATGTCCTGTATAGGCTAAATATTGAGTTGTAATAGATTAGATTGCTAAAGGAATCAGCGATCGAGTGCTAAGAAGAGAATTGCTAAGGCATTAGCAATTATATGTGAAATGAAGAGACTGCTAGGAGTCCCTACTCAGCAGTCATAAAGAAAGAAGAATAGCAGAATGCTGAAGAGTCAGCATTTGATAACATATAGCAGATTGCTAAAGGGGTTAGCAATCCGGAGTCTAAGGTCTCACGGCTAAGGATAAGGAACTGCTGATGGGTCAGCAGTCCAATACAAGAAGAGCAGATTGCTAGAGATGATAGCAATCAAGACGTCTAGCAGAATACTCCTAGCATTCCCGATAGAATGCTAAGCAGGGAGATACTTCACAATGACTTACGAGAGACGCCTGTTCTGACAAAAGTACAATCAAGGACAAAAGCCTTCCCGAAGTAGGTCAAAAGGACTGTACGACGCCAGAAAGGATGGATAAAGTTGAAACTCTTTTGGACATGGACGACCGTTGTGTCTAACGGGTCTGGAGATTCAAAGTTTGAATCTCCGGATATAAAAGAGAACACCAACAGAGAGAGGACGACTACTGCTTCATTTTACTGCCTACACTCGAGAACATTCAAAAGCGAGAGATTCCTTAGACAAAACGAACAAAGTGAAAGAAAGTAGTCAGTTGAAGAGCAAACAAAAGAGTGTATTCAAAGCTCTCAACAACCAAGATTGTCTTCCATTGATTATCTGACACTGCCTTTGAGAGATTCCTTGATTTAGGTCGAGAATCTTCAATCATTGGGATACCTTCCATTCCAGGAAGCATCCAGCAGTCACATCTCTAAAAAGAGATTGACTGCCACGGGCTATTGCCATAATCAGACTATGTTCGGAGAGAACTCTAAAATCTCCACCGAGAGCGAAGGAAAAGTTTTACGAAGGTGCGGCCTTGACTTGGTCGGAGCTGCAATAGCAGAGAAGAACAAAGTATCGGAGGATAGACGTGTTGTGGCTGATTCAAGAGTTCACAACCTAAAACACGCGATCGGCAAATCCTTGTATTTCTCATATCTTTTTAGTGAAATTCTTAGCGAATCGGCTAAGGAGTGGATGTAGATCTATTTGATCGAACCACTATAAATATTGTGTTCTTACTGCTTTATTGCTTATTTGTTTGTGCTTGATTTGAAACCTAGAAACCATATTGCTAGTGTATATCTGTAAGAAACGCTAATCCTAGCTTATCTAACCATTTTGATAAAGAAAAACTAAGTGTAAGTGAACATTAATATTCCGCTGCCATTCGTGCGTTATTTGTTACCACAACGACTCTTATTTTGGGACCAACAAGTGGTATCAGAGCGGGAGGTTGAAAGATCGACTGCTTCTGAGTCGCTTTGAGACCAGATGTACATTTTCCTTGCACTGTTCGAGAAGATAAGAAGAGAGCTCAGTTGGAGCACCTGGCAAAAAAGTCGATCCTGGATTCCTTACTTCCGCTAATGGCGGATAAAGCCCTCGATTTTGATACGGCCAAGGAGATGAGGGACTATGTTTGCGCTTCTTCCTAAGAGACCGAGAAAATGAAGCGTAATAAGCTCCAAGTAGCAGTCGATAAATATGAATCTTTCTCAATGATTGCAGGAAAAACCATATTAGCCATGGAAGAAAGATTCAACACTATCGTAGGAGAACTCCGCAACCTGGGAAAGACATACGATGATGGCGAGATGAATAATAAAATCATTACAAAGCTATTTCCGAGGGAAGATTGGTTTGCCAAGATGACGAGTCTGAGCGAAAAGGACATCAGCAAGATGTCCACATCCGAGGTATTTGCTCAATTAAAAACTTATCATACAGCAGTCGAAAAAGAACAAAGCAACCATGGCAAGAAAGATGAGCGTACTTTGCCAAGAAAGATGCAAGAAATTGGAAACCAAAGAAGCCCTTCCGAAGTGAGAAGTCTGCTCCTGCCTCGCCAGCAAAGGAGGTTGTCTCAACCTCAGGTTCTCAACCTGTTGATGTGAAGATCAGCAAGCTAGAAGAGCAGATGCGGAAGTTTCAGAAGCTAATGTTGGAGGCTAAAGCTGAGAAAGAGGCCTAAGAGACAAAGATTACATCATCATCCACCCATTCAGCAGAATGGAAACCTAGGAGGTGCTTCGAGTGTGATTCCCCAGATCATCTGAAGCACGAATGTCCAAAAGTCAGCAAGGAAGAGAGAGAGCGCCTGAAGCAAAGATTTGAAAGACGCACTGTCAAAGCAGTCACCAGGGCATTGCTGACAAGGACAGAGGTGCCTGACATTCCAGACAATGATGAGGAGGAATATTACTCATCAGAAGAGGATGAAGAAGAGGCCTTGCTAGTATTGATGGCCAATATAGTGGAAGATCAGTTTGCTGACGCTAATGCTAAGCAGAATGCAGAATCGGCTCTAGCAGTCGATACACCTGAGCTACAATCTACTAGCAGCATTCCTAGCTTAGTAATCATGCATGAATCGGAGGATTCGTTTGTAGAGTCCGAATATGATTATCTCACGACACTTTCCATTGAGTTTTTAAAAATGTATGAGATAAAAAATGCTATAGTAGGAGAGAATAACTCGCTAAAACTGAAGGTTACATCTCTGACCGAGGAAGTCAAAAGACTATTGTCTGAATGCGAGGAACTAGCAAGACTCAGGGCTGATTTCTCAAAAATCTCTGAAAATTTTCAAAGTCTTGAAAAAAAAAATCATGCTTTGAAGAATAAGCCTAAGGAGAACTGCATCTGTACCTACACTACTAGCAAGGCAGTTCTTAATGCCATTGTGAGCCAACAACGATCTCATACCGATAGATCTGGCTTAGGCCTTGGTACTGTTGAAGTTGTGAAAGAAAGCTCTGAGAATGTTGTGACTGAAAAGGTAGAAACTTCTAATCATAGAAAGATTTAATTCGTCTCTACTAGAAAGTTAAATGCCACAGAAAATGACAAGGAAATGACGAATGCTGAGACTCCAAATGCTAAGCTAGATACTAAGCAGAAGGATAGGCGGAAGCAGAATGCATCTGTTGGACCTCAGCTGAGAGCTCGGCATGTACATGCTAAGCAGTCTGCTAAGCAGCCGATCTCAGCAGATTCTAGTTGAGCATTATGTTCCAAATGCTAGGAAAGCACATCCTTCGTTCCATAATGGCAAGCAGGTTCAATATCATGTTGTAAGACCATCGTATCTAAAGTACACACCTATGTGAGGCCTGAGTCCCATTATCTCTCACCTCAAAGGACCAGGAAGGACATGCACACTACTCCACCTAGAGCTCATCACGTAAAACATGCTTATCCAAAGGTCGAGAAAGTCGTGCAGAGTGATATCAAGAAAAAAAATCTTGAAAATCACCAAGATGTGGGTTCCAAAAGGCACTATGATCCACGTTAATCCCGGAGGACCCGATGCTAAGTGGGTACCTAAATCACCTTGTTAATTGTCTTGTAGGAACAGAATCCAAGTGCCAAGACATCAAGAATGTCAAATGAATGGATCCTTGATAGTGGTTGTTCAGCACACATGACGGGCGACGATGAACTATTCTCAGATATCCAAAGATTTTATGGTCCCCCAGTCATGTTCGGTGACAACAGTCAAGGCAGAGTGATTGGGAGAGGATGCATCGAGCGAAATAGACTAAGAATCATAAATGTTGCGCTCGTTTCCAATCTCAAACACAATTTGCTAAGCATAAGCCAGCTATGCGAGAATGGGTACAAAGTAACCTTTGTTAATACTGGCTGCTCTATTGCTGACAATGCTACAGGAGAAGTAAAGCTCAAAGGCATCAGCAAGGGTGGCCTATATGTTGTTGATTGGCAAAGCGGTCAATAACATTCATGCTTCGTAGCATCAAACAAGAAAGAGACTACTTGGTTATGGCACAAAAGGTTAAATCATCTGAATTTCAAAACTATTAACCATTTAGCCAAGAATAAGCTTCTTGCAGGATTGCCTGAGGCAACTTTCTGAAAGGAAGGTGTGTGCAAAGCATGCCAACAAGGGAAGCAGACCAAGGCGTCCTTCAGATAAAACCTGGAGAATTCTTCAGAAAGAATCCTAGAGCTCTTGCACATGGAATTATTTGGGCCAGTCACTCTAGCCACTGTATGTAAAAAGATTTATACACTTGTGGTTGTTGATGACTATTCCAGGTACACTTGGGTTCGGTTGCTGAGAACTAAGGATGAAGTCAAACTCATCCTACCTGAGTTAATTCTTAAGGAGCAAAATAGCAAGGAGGTTACCGTTAAAAGGATTCGATCAGACAACGGGACCGATTTTTGCAATGGAATCCTAATGGATTTTTGTGCCAAAGCTGGTATCAGACATGAGAAGTCCACTGCTAGGACTCCCCAGCAGAATGGCCTAGCAGAGAGAAGGAATAGGACCTTGAAGGAAGCAGCGCGGTCGATGCTAGCCGATTCCGGTCTTAGTGGACAGTATTGGGGTGAAGCAGTTATGATAGCCTGTTACACTCAAAATAGGAGCGCAATCACTGGTCGATTCAACAAGACTCATTATGAAGTGTACAATGGTCATAAACCTTCTATCACTCATCTACGTGCGTTCGGTTCGACATGTTATATTCATAACAATGGGAAGTCAAAGCTTAATACATTTTCACCTAAGTCTGACAAAGAAGTGTTCCTGGGATATGGACATCCTTCTCACAAAGGTTATCGAGTATTAAACAAGACAATCGGAGTTGTGGAAATAACATGCAATGTTATTTTTGATGAGTCTACTTTAGTGCCCAGAGTTATAAGCAAGAAAAAGGATAACAATCAGGAGACTGATGATGTCCATGGTCAATCGATCTTGAATTCCTTAAAAAATATGCAAATTGACCCGACTAAGTCTATGAGTGATTGTAATCCAATCTAGACATACTCAGCAGGTGACCAAACAGCTGACAAGGCCGGTGATGCTAGTGTTCATGCTGAGGCCAACCCACCAATCTGTCTTAATGACAATCTGGATATCGTGGGATCACTTGAAGAGGAAGATGAAGAAATTGCAGATTTAGTTCCTATTGCTGATGAAGGACAAGGAGCTGTTGTGCCAGATGGTGAGAATGCTCAGAAGAATGCTGACGATGTTGATGTTGAAGACATTGTTGCCGCCAAAAACCATGCCAAAGACGATGCTGAACGTTTGGATACTGCTGCTAAGCAGTTGAACGTTGAAGATCAAAATGCTGAGACTCCAGCTGCTGAAGTTCAAGATGCGGATATTCCTGTTGCTGAGATGCAGAATGCTGAGGAACACATTGATGGACCCCCGAAGAATGTTCAGGAGAATGTTCTAGCAGAGAACAATTCAGCAGGTGAAGCTAGCAATGCAACTCCAGAAACCAGCGATCCTAAACCAAGATGGCTACGAGATCATCTTCTTGATGCTGTGATTAATGATATTAATGATCCAGTAAGAATGAGATAAGGAAATGTGATGCTTGCATGCTACATTTCGTATGAAGAGCCAACTAAAGTTGAAGAAGCTCTACAGTCTCCAGATTGGGTGAACGCTATGCAGGAGGAGTTAGCAGAGTTCACACGCAATCACGTTTGGGATCTTGTGGACAGACCAGAACATCAAAGTGTGATTGGAACCAAATGGGTGTTCAAGAACAAGAAGGATGAAGCCAGAATGGTTGTCCACAACAAAGCGCGTCTTGTAGCAAAAGGCTACAGACAATGTGAAGGAATAGACTATGATGAGACATTTGCTTGGCTCGACTGGAGGCTATACGGTTATTCCTCACATATGCGGCACACCATGAGTTTGATGTCATGTAAATGGATGTCAAGAGTGCCTTCTTGAATGGTGAGCACAAAGAAAAAGTGTACGTTGAGCAACCACCAGGCTTCGAACAAGGGAATCAAGTTTACAAGCTAAGGAAAGCTTTATATGGTTTGAAGCAGGCCCCAAGAGCGTGGTATGGAACGTTGTCCAAGTTTTTACTCGACAATGGTTTCAAGAAAGGGAAGATAGATCAGACGCTCTTTCGAATCAAAGATGAAGGAAGCATCTTACTCGTGCAGATATATGTCGATGACATTATCTTTGGCTCTAAGGATCAACGCTTGTGTGACAAGTTTTCAGAGTTGATGCAGAGTAATTTCCAGATGAGTATGATGGGAAAGATGTCCTACTTTCTCGGATTACAAGTTCAGCAATCAAGAGAAGGAATTTTCATTCATCAGAGAAAATATACTCGTGATTTGATTGCCAAGTACTGTCCGGAGAAGACAAAGAGCCTTAGAATTCCTATAAGCATGAGCTGTATAGCTGCTCTTGAGAAGGAAGGAGATGATTTGAATCCTACTCTGTATTGAGGGATTATTGGCTCATTGCTATATCTAACAGCTAGCAGACCAGACATATCTTATGTTGTTGGTTTATGCGCGAGATATCAAGCAAACCCCAAGAAATCGCACTTGGATACTGCTAAAAGGGTTATTCGATATCTCAAGTGCACTGAAGGACTAGGAATTTGGTATCCAAGGTCGGATAGTCTAGCATTGAGTTCTTACTCTGACTCAGACTTTGGAGGGTGCAAGATTGATAGGTAGAGCACCAGCAGGACATTCCAATTCCTTGGACATAAGCTAATCAGTTGGTTTAGCAAAAACCAGCACTCAGTGGCTACATCCAGAACCAAAGCAGAGTATGTAGCAGCCGCGAGTTGTTGTGTGCAAATTTTGTGGATTCGGCAATAATTGCAAGATTATGATATCTCTCTGGAGTGCGTGCCAATCTACTGCGACAACAATAGTGCCATGTGCATTACTAAGAATCTTGTCCATCATTCTAGGATGAAGCACATCAATATTCGACATCATTTTATCAAAGATCATCAAGAGAAGAAGGATATTGATGTCCAATATATATGCACTGAAGATCAGATTACGGATATCTTTACTAAACCGCTAGCAGAGGCTCGTTTCAAAGAATTATGTATCAAACTAGGCCTCATGAAGATGGAGATGGAAGATGCTGTGGATGAATAAGTTCTTATTCTCATTCTTTCTGGTCTTCTTGTTTTCTGGTTTTCTTGGAATTTTCTTGAAGACACTAGAGATAATCGTATCCTAGTGTATGCGGTTGCGCTGCTGATCCTGTTGCTGAAATTTATAGTTGCTAGGCGATTGGGTGCTGAGCTCTCCAGAACTCAACAGACCCTATGTTGTGGAATCCATTTCTAGAAATTTTAAGTGTCTGTTGTAGGATTGAATGCTAAGCATTTCAGCAGAGTGCTATTTCATATCCAAGATTATTGAAGACTTTTGCTCAAGTTCAAGAATATTAATTATCGTGGTGGTTACATCTTATCAAATTCAAATTAGATGTGAAGGCAACACTCAGACAAGATGGATTGAGGAAGGACGAACATCGATTTCATTCACCATTCAAACATATAAAGCAAAAAGGAGGAAGAGTTACATAACCAAAGGAATTACATCAACAAAAGGGAGGAACCACCTTGACATCATTAGGGAGTTGGAGAAGAAGAGGAATGGCGAGGGATGAAGCTTACCACTGCCGAGGTGATTGTGGCCTCATGGGATATAAGTCTGTACCCCTGAGATTGGAACCACCCGGAGTGATGCTAGGGAATTACTGCTCCAAGAGCAAACTTATTTGCATCCCGCAAGGCAAAGAGACGTGTGGAAAATTCCTTATGCACTCCTGCACACACTGGAAGAAGAAAGCAACCCAATCCACCTCTGCCCTTTCATCCACAGCCATCATGGCTCTCCATATCTCCGTCGTGAACTCAGAATTACCAGGCTCAAATCCAATGGTCACATCGCTGATGATGTCAAAGAGGACCTTGTAGGAGGTCGTCAGACCAAAAGAAGAAGCGTTTGGACTGAACTCGTAGAAGTCTGAAAACCTCCACTTCTCCCACGCCGTCCATTCAGGAGCCGTCTCCCCCCGACCATAGTCCATCACCTGGATGGGACCCCTGGGAAGACCGAAATACGTGGCAAATGTCTCCGGTGACCAATGGACAAGCTGGTTCCCGAACACTCCATACACTGTGTCACCAGTGGCATAGCAAGAGTAGATGAAGTCTTAGAGATTTCTCTCCTAGAAGCGATGAGGAGTCGTGCAGACAAATTGCTCCAATCCATTCTGGCGGAGGGCAGACATCACTTTCTCAGCCACCATGTAGTTCAAATCATATTCGATATACATGTCGGACTCATGCACAATGTTGTTCCGCTGGATGACGAGTTCGTCATGAGCATACATTTTCCTTGAAGTAATGGAAATAATTTTTTTTTGTTGGAAGTTATGGAAGGAAGTTAAGGCGCAGGAAGATGATTCCTAAATTCTTTAAGGATTCTATTTATAGGCCAATCGGATCTATCTCAACATTAATGGATGGGAACAATCTCCCACAAAGGTCATGTCAGTTTAAAGCTGATCTCAGAATTTGGAGAGTCACCACAAAAGAACAATCGACAGATGTCTTGGGATGTTTAATCGGAGGCAGACGGCGAAAAATCATACATCATTTACCTGAAATGACGCGCAAAGCCGGCGATATCATCTCATTAAGGCAGATTTTTTTCTCTCTAACGATGAAACCTGATCGTCATTTATGGAAATATTTAAGAATGGTTAGAAAGGAAACGACGGTTGCTAGAATTTATGAGTTTTTTAGTATTTCGATGCTAAGTCATGGATGCTGAGTCTGAGCTCTCAACAGTTTGTATATGCATGCTATGTGTCAAGTGGTGAATGCTAAGGACTTTGGGCACTAGATTTTGAGTGCTAGTCTATGGAAGTGCTAGGGATTTCTACTAGCAGACTGCTGAATTCCTACTCTCTTGAGTATCTGACCTGCTAAGAAAGTCAAAGCGGGATCTTTTGAATTTTGAATTAAGAAGTTTCCGACACGCTGCATTTAATGCATGCAAGTGGCTGCGACAAATCAGGAGGTGCCACCTCAAAAGCGCTCGAGCAGTCTTTGTAGGGTTTGAGTCTACGATCAACAACATGAGTTGTTATTCAATTCGCAGGATCGTTCTTAGGATATCAAAATAAATGCAATTAAATAAACCATGCAAAGCCTATGCATGCTCCTACAAAATTAATTGTACAAGATGGATTAGAGTTTATACCTTTTTCACCGTTTGATCTACAGGACAGATCGGAGTATGATAACGGTGAAAAACATTCAGATCTGAAGCGGAATATGAACAAAACGATGGCTTCCTTTCAACTTGAAGAAATCGATGGCCTCTCTCTTGTTCCTACAGATCTGATCTTCTGATCTGTATCCCTTGCTCCTTGGAAATCTGGTGAGGATTATTCTACCAAGTTAATTCAGCCGGAGGATTCGATCAGAGAAAATCCCTCCTTCCTGAACAGCCCTAGCCGCCGCCCTCTCTCTCTGCATACTAAGAATGTGTATCACCTCTTACTGATCTAGGGTTTGGCTATTTATAGTGTTAGGGTTTAATGAAAAACTAACCCTAATGGGCTTGAGCAGTGTGTGGGCCAGATCAGGGATCAGATGCAAATAATAAAGTGGGCCCTCTTTTATTAATTAATTCTCTTATGTCCAACCCAGAACATTAATTAATTAATAAAGTATTGTTTTAACCTTCACCACGGTAACAATACTGACTCGCCCCTTTATTACCACGTTATTAGGAACGGGTTGCACCAAACTAACTTGATCCACATATTTAAGGTTTCAGACATTCATTAATTAATTTGGTTTATATGACAATCAACCACAATTAATTAATATCTTATTTTCCTGAATAATACCACTCAACCTTTATCTCTTATGCTTGAATAAATCATTCAGCCTGCAGGACTTAGCATAAAGAACTTTGTGAGCTCATCAGGGAATGTCACCATCCTGGAACGGATATGTTAC
>JAPKLW010000025.1:1388457-1424071 GCA_026898455.1 Plectranthus barbatus | reverse complement strand
ATACAAACGCTTGATCAATTATGCTTTTCAGTATACATATCCCAACAGTCTTGGGGAGTGGGTCATACACGAAAGATCGTGCTGAATCCGAACTATTGATTGAATTTGTGAAGACATTTCCCCAACCTTCAGATTGTGTTTCTGAAAGTATAAACCCAAAACCTCGTTCATCGTTCCAACGTTTTGTTTTCCCCACTTCAAAGATTGAATCTCTAGATTTCTCAAGCCATCCCATAATTCCCAAATTCTCATTTGGAATTTTTCTCTAAATCCCCCTTCGAAAATGTCTAATCCTGGATCCCCCATCCCTCTTGAGAATCCCAATGTGTTCTATTATAAACCTGATGAGGATGAAGAATTGCATTAGTGGCATGCACCAGATTTCACCGACTTTGCGTCGAAGGACGATGTTGACGAGGAAGCTTCATATCCGCCATTCAATTTCCTGAGTTGGGGATGAGTATCTTAGTTCAGGCGCAGGTAGTCCAATATCTATCTCCTGAGCCTACGAGATTCCGACCACACATGGTTTCGAAATTCTATGCGCGGGCTGTCATTGATACGAGTCAGATGTTCTTTACAACTTCGGTGTTCGGGACTATCATTAGAGTGTTTCCTGATGCTCTTGCTCAGACATTTGGTCTAAGGAATGTTTGTGATCGTATTTCCACATACAAAGTGGTGAATACCGAGGAGATGAAAGCTCGGTGGACCATCTGGAAGAGATCGGAGGTGCCGGAGGACCCTGCACATCCCTGGAAGGTTGCTACTCCCATTCACCAATTAAAGGAGGAGTACAAGCTCCTTGCAGAGCTAGTGATCAAGATGTTCCAATGCGATGCCGGGTTGTATTCGGAATTGTCCACGAAGAAGTATGCTATAATGATAGCCTTGGTTGATGGGTTCAACGGAAATTGGGCAAAATTCTTATTTGAGCGATGGTTGGATCATGCTAAGAAGAATGTGAGGTTGAAGCCAGGAGAAGGGACTTTCATACCCAACGTCAATTTTGAATTGAAGATTAGTAAGTTCCTTCAGACCATCATTCCGAAGGAAGAACTAGACAAGGGTGAGGCTCTGCTAAGCATTGATTATATTCCCGTGTGGAAGAAAGAGTCAATGCCAATCCAAACTCTAGCAGAGTCAAACCCTCCCTCTGGCGAAATGGTTCTATAGCCGTCTATCCCATTAACTGCTGAGGAAGCTGCCACTCTGAAGAAGGCTATGGAGGCAGAGCAATGCTTCCAGAACTTGGAGGAGATAGAACAACTTGGCGATCTGCCTACCTATCAAATAGATGAGATATTGGCCAAGAAGCAGGCTGATCACCAAGTCCCGATTATTGGTCAGATTGCTATTCCCATCACAAAGAGAAAGAAGTCAGACACTGCCCCTCCTAAGAAGGCTAAGAGGACAAGGAGGAATTTGTTCACCCTTGCTGAGAAGGAAGCAGCAGAGGCTACTAAGAAGAAAAAAGATGACACTCCTCTGTCCGACAAACCTCTTGAAGAAAGATTGAAGAGAATCAGAGAGACGAAGAGGAAGAGAAAATCAGAACAAAAGGCGAAGGAAAAGAAACAATTCAAGAAAGTGATGAATGAGATCACATTCGATGCGCGTGATCGAAATTTTGAACAAGTTAAGAGAGCACATGAGGAGCATGTTGCTCAGAAGAAGGTTGCAGAAGAGCAAGCAACCAAGGAGACTGCTGAGATCGAAGCCCAATCAGCAGAAGAAGCAAGGAGGTTAGCAGATGAGGCTGCTAAGAAAGGAAAACAGGTGGTGGAACCTGTTGTTCCTACCCCGACTCCCGTAGTTGCTGAGGAAATCATGATAGAGCAGAAGGCTCTTACTGATCAAGACTTTGAGAAATTGATGGCGACCGGAGCCTTCAATGATCCGAATCCACCTCATGGGCGAAGCGGAATGTTGCTAAAGGAGCCTATTGTTGATCAAAGGCAAGAAAGCAGCAATGAAGAGATGATATTCGACGAAGCCTCTGCTTCCTGGTCGAATGTGGAGGCAGGTACTAGCGGCACAGGAAGTGTTGAGGTATATGCTGAAGGCACAACCACTGTTGCTGAGCGACCGGCTGCTGCTCCGGAGCAGGTCAAACCCATAGGAAGCACTTCTGGTAGAGTTCCAGAGTCGGCCACATCTGATAGATCAATTCAAGGGTATGCACCACAGGATCCAGGTTTCCTTCCCTCCTGCTTCTCTGATTCTGATTCTGATGGAGAATCCGAGGATGTTTACAATGCCTGACTCCTGAGGAAGACCCATCCGGTGACAGACACACCGCTACGAGTGCCTCTGAATGGGTTCCCCGGACCCCGCTACAATCTACGGCGGGTCGCCCAATGGTATGCGCAAGTCTATCCTGAAGAGGAGGCAAACTCAGACTTACTCCCTATGGCCTCTGAAATTGAACAGTTTGTGTCGGCTGAAGTCGAGAGAGATATTGCCGAATTATTTCACATTGGTTGGATGAAACCACCCCTGAAGGGAAGTTGTTGGGCGTGGAATTTCGAAGATGGAAGAAGTTCGATTATATTACGCATCAACTCTGCTTTGAAGAAAGGATGCTGATTATCACTGCCCTAGGTCTGAACTTCTGGAGACAAGAGGAGCGATGGTGCTATAATTGGATGGATCAAGTGCCTGGGATGAAGCAATTCACTGATAAACACGTGATGGCAAAGCTTCAAGCCATTCGAGATCACAAGCTTTTTGCCCGCCCTAAGACCTTGCCAAAATCTACATTCGCTCCAGACGGATACTCAGATGCCAGGATCGAACTATCCAAGCGCCAAGCTAAAGCAGCTGCATAATATATGAGACGTCAAGAAGATTATGAGGCTGAGAAGAGAGTGAGACTTTATGCCAGGATGGCCGCCAGAAAAGCAGAGCGCGAGGCTACTGAGTTGCATGACAGAGACAGAAGGTTGGTCGAATTCTTAGGTATAGACATCCTCGATGTCATACAGGATACTCAAGCAGAGGAAGCTCGAGTTGCTAGGGAGACTGCACAACTATTGGAAGGTGCCATGCGGATCATAGGTGAAGAAGTTCACTCTTCGCCTACTCAACGTGAGATTGCTCGAGCCATGAAGGCTGCTCAACATGCTGAGGCTCTAGCAGAGGTTTGGATGATGGAAGAAGCTAAACGAATAGAGGTCGAGGCAAAATATGTTGAGGCCACTGCTAAAGAAGCTGACCTTGCTGAGGCTCTGAAGAAAGCCTGGAAAGCCGAGGTGTGTGCTCAAATTGAGGTTGATCTTCAATACCCTGAGGAGCTATTTGAGGCTGCTGCTACTGCTAAAAGAGCCTGAAGGGTTGAAAAGGCAGAACGTCTCCAAACAGAAATTGTTATACTTATTGAGGCTGCTGAAAGAGCCTAAGGATTAGCTGCTGAAACCCAGTGTGTAGCAGAAGAAGGACAAAACATGGAGATAGATAATGTCCCACAGATCATAGACATGGATGCAGAGCTGACTGCTGAGGCTCAAGGATCTGCTGAAGCCGGATAAATGGTGGCTTCTGCCTTTCACGGCCAACCGGTTAGCTCTGACTTTACTCAATACATTGATGCTGCTGTGAATTTTGCTGTGCAAAATGCTCTATCCAACATAAATGAGCGAGTGACTTTGAAGACAGCCAAAATAAGGAGGAACGTTGAGGAAGTCAAGAGTGGAGTCTCTGAGGTCCGTGTCGAAGTCGCTGAGGTCAAGACTGATGTGTCTGGTGTAAAGACCGATATGACCATGATGAGGACCGACATAGAAGAATCCCAACAACAAATGATGGAAACTATCGACTCTTTCTCCACCACCTTTTTGGCTGCAATCAAAGAGGGGGAAGAAAGAAGACTTGCTGAACTAGAGCAGAGGAAAAAAGGAAGAAGAAGAGCTGGCAGAAATCAAGAAGTCAGAGGAAGAGCTCAAGAAGAAGGAGCTAGATTTAAAGATGAAAAAACTTGAGATGGAAAGTGAGAGGATTGGTAGGAAGATAGAGCGGGACGCTGCTGAGCGTGAGGCTAGCAAGGCCCTTATGGAGAAGTTCATGAAGCTAACAATGGATAAATTTACTGCGTTTGAGAAGAAAAAGCCAGCCCCAGGCTCATGAACCTAACCTTTATGGTAATAATTTCTTTTTCCTTTCTTGATCTTATTGATCTTATCCGATTTCATTTGTACATGTAATGCTCGAACTATAAATGAAATTGGATCAGACTTAGAAAATTTCTCATTGTCCACCTCTGATTTTTCGTGCGTGTCTTAGTTGATATACACATTTTGTGTATTCAACAAAATTGCTTCTGGATATTGAGTATTATATCTTTTGAATTGATTGTGAATGCTTGCTGATTCAATTGGGTGCTAGAATTCCTAGCATATTCCTTGCAGCATTTACTTGTGTTTAATCGAGAAATATTTCCCAGCACTTGTTGAGGGGGAATTTTATGAAAAATCAATCCTGCTAGAACTAAGATAGATGAACTCTAAGTTAGATTGCTAGATCTGTATTTAGAAAAATTCTGGTAAACTCAGACATTCTTCCTCTTAAATTCAGCAAGTAATAGTAAGATTTGATCGCACCAAAAAGGGGGAAATTGTTGGGAAATATTCCTGAATTCCTTCCTTAGGATTAATTGTAAAAGGTTTTGTTGGATCAAATCTTACTAGTTGGTCGATCAATTGTTGAATTCTAGTATAAGTCTAGCAACTCGTGTAATGTCCTATATAGGCTAAATATTGAGTTGTAATATATTAGACTGCTAGAAGTAGATTGCTAAAGGAATCAGCGATCGAGTGCTAAGAAGAGAATTGCTAAGGCATTAGCAATTATATGCGAAAAGAAGAGACTGCTAGGAGTCCCTACTCAGCATTCATAAAGAAAGAAGAATAGCAGAATGTTGAAGAGTCAGCATTTGATAGCATATAGCAGATTGCTAAAGGGGTTAGCTATCCGGAGTCTAAGGTCTCACTGCTAAGGATAAGGAACTGCTGATGGGTCAGTAGTCCAATACAAGAAGAGCAGATTGCTAGAGATGATAGCAATCAAGAAGTCTAGCAGAATACTCCTAGCATTCCCGATAGAATGCTAAGCAGGGAGATACTTCGCAATGACTTACGAGAGACGCCCACTCTGACAAAAGTACAGTCAAGGACAAACGCCTTCCCGAAGTAGGTCGAAAGGACTGTACGACGCCAGAAAGGATGGATAAAGTTGAAACTCTTTTGGACATGGACGACCATTGTGTCTGAAAGGTCTGGAGATTCAAAGTTTGAATCACCAGATATAAAAGAGAAGTCCAACAGAGAGAGGACGACTACTGCTTCATTTTACTGCTTACACTCGAGAACATTCAAAAGTGAGAGATTCATTGGACAAAACGAACAAAGTAAAAGAAAGTAGTCAGTTGAAGAGCAAACAAAAAAGTGTATTCAAAGCTCTCAACAACCAGGAGTGTCTTCCATTGATTATCTGACACTGCCTTTGAGAGATTCCTTGACTTAGGTCGAGAATCTTCAATCATTGGGATACCTTCCATTCTAGGAAGCATCCAGCAGTCACATCTCTGAAAAGAGATTGACTCCCACGGGTTGTTGCCGTAATCAGACTATGTTCGGAGAGAACTCTAAAATCTCCACCGGCAGTGAAGGACAAGTTTTACGAAGGTGCGCCCTTGACTTGGCCGAAGCTGCAGCAGTTGAGAAGAATGAAGTATCGGAGGATAGCCGTGTTGTAGCCGGTTCGAAAGTTCACCGCCTACAACATGCAATCGGCAAATCCTTGTATTTCGCATATCTTTTTAGTGAAATTCTTAGCGAATCGGCTAAGGAGTGGACGTAGA
Source organism: Plectranthus barbatus (assembly GCA_026898455.1). NCBI lineage: Eukaryota > Viridiplantae > Streptophyta > Magnoliopsida > Lamiales > Lamiaceae > Plectranthus > Plectranthus barbatus. The sequence goes on along the minus strand of JAPKLW010000025.1, from coordinate 1,418,214 downwards.
TCTATTTGATCAAACCACTATAAATATCGTGTTCTTACTGCTTTATTGCTTATTTTTATGTGCTTTATTTTAAACCTAGCAACCATATTGCTAGTGTATATCTGCAATTCGTGCGTTATTTGTTACCACGACGACTCTGATTTTGGGACCAACATTGTAGTAATGTGAACCATCAGTTATGTATTTGTTTAAATTTCGTAACGTTTTAGTTTTTCTTTTATTTTAGTGCCTATAATTTGGAAACTCTATTACCTTTTTGCACAATGTTGGGACATGGATGGATGGCAAGGGTTGCTATTCGCATATTATTTATCAAGTTTATGATGACAATTGTTCTTTCTCGTGAAACTTGCATGAATAAATTGCACATGAATTGATGAGGTGTATGCATTTGTGGAATTGATTCTGGCCTCTAGGATATGCTTAAGCCTGTGAGAATTTGAGCCTGTGATCATTCGATCGAGAGATATGACACTGTATGCTTGCCTCTAGAACTTGCTTTGGCTTCTGTCTCAAAATTGCATAGAGGAATGTCAGAGACTTAGAAATGATCTTAGGCCATCATTTCATGAGCCTCATTAAACCCAAACACTAACCCATTACATAATCCTTTGGTAAGCTGGTTGAGCCTATAAACCCTTTTCTTTCTAAACAAGATGATAGGAGGAGTGGATGGAGTTATATGGGTATCTGTTGGGAAATTTGGCTAAGTTTCCTTTCCCCAGTAGCTACTTGTTTAGATTCTAGTTTTGGTGTTTTGGTGGATCAAATCCTAAGTCCTACCAGCGTCAGTTGTCTCTAGATAGCTCTAGTTCTCAAATGTAAAGTCCTGTTTAGGACTTTTGAGTTGTAAGTCGCAGCTGATCAAGACTCATGCTGGCACTGTTCACCAGCATGAGAAGTGCTTACCACTGGTTACTGTTCACCAGTTGGGAAAGTCTCATCCGAAGGCGGCTGACAAAAACTCGTGCTGACACTGTTCATCAGCATGAGAAAGAGCTAATGACTGACTACTGTTCACCAGTGGGGAAGGATTTCACCAGCAGGCGGCTGACAAATCCTACCAGCAGAATACGTGTTCTCACTGACACTATTCACCAGCGGTGAAGCCACCAGTCATGGGAGATTCCAAGAGTTAACATCAGACATATTGGTACTTAGATTGTGCCAGCGCAAGTCACCAGCAGAGACTGCCAGCACAAGATCACCAGAATGATCTACCAGTCGGATGTTACCAGCAGAATTACAGATTCGCTCTCCCAGAGTCTTAGAGATAAAAAGAAGATTCGTCTGAGGAATAAACTGACAAAGTATGACTTAAGGGAGGATACCTTAAAGTCTATCAGTTCAAGACACCAGTTCCGATTCCTCGTACTGACGAATAGTGTCGTTCTGACATAAAGAGATCAATGTCAGATAAAGTGGACAAAAGCATGGCGCTTTCCGAAAATTCCTACCTGCCTCCGTCTGAAGGACATGCGAGGACAGAGACCTTTTCCGGATGTGTCCAAACGGCTAGAAGATTTGAATGGGATCCCGCGTCTATAAATAGGTCGGAACCACCAACATTTAAGACGCTGGCTTGCTTCCTGACATTCAATACTCTTCACCTACCGAAAGACTGAAAATTTATTACGCTCAAGCAAGTAGAAGCAAAGCACTTTCGAGGCCTTTCTAAAGGCTATCCGTGTGTTGATTTATTCAAACACGAGACTTCAAGCTTCCAGCTTGTAAGTTCTGATCTCTTTGGTGTTCTTTCTCTTCTGAGGAAGTTCACAGCAGCTCTTGTGCCAGCCAGCACTTGAGTTATTACGGGCTTTTGCCGTATTGAGAAGATACGTTCTTGGGAGAACTAAACACCCAGTGAAGCTGTGGAGGTTGAAGTGACGTGCTCGCACTCCACCAGCTGATCAGAGTTGAAGAAGGACAAGGCCGGGAGCGGTTGATCTAGTGAACTGGTGGACGAGGCATTCACCAGCTAGAGATAGATCGTAGGACGCTTGTACCCGATTACTCTTAGTGAAATTTCCAGTGCTACGACCGGAGAGTGGACGTAGATCAGTTGATCGAACCACTATAAATCCTTTGTCTTTTATCAGCTTTCTGCATTTCATACTGATTTAAAACCCAGCACCCAAGTGCTGGTGTATATCTGAAAACTGATATAACTGTGCAAACAAGGCTAAAATATTCTAAGTCTTGAGCTACCAGCTGACGAGCCAGTCGCCAGTCAGCTGAGTACGCAGAGTGCAAGTTGACTTACCAGCTGACAAGGTCCCAGTCAGCTGAGTAACCAGCAGAGTGCAAGAAACGATTAATCACATTTTCCGCTGCCAAGTTATACCCTGATAATCCGGGACCAACAGTATCTGGTGATGGTAGGTGGTGAGATGAAGTAGTCTTATATGGTAGTACATAGTCCAAAGCCTTGTGATGGACAATATAGTTATATATATTAAAAAAAAAAGATTTTAGGCCATTTTTGTTAGCCAAATTATCTCAAACACTGTCCCTTATACAATTTTATCCTTAGTAAAGCCCCTTTGAGCCTGTTACTTTTATTTCTTGTCTATAAGTTAAGAAAAGCATTGTAGTTCTGTCTTGTCTATGAGGAAGTGATATACACAGGTGAATAGTATCTTGTCTATAAGATTTGGGTGAAATGAAGGGTAGATTGATTTATATTGTTCATGATTAACTTTTGAGTCCATGGTTTTCGGTTCTTGTCTATGAGTGAAAGCTTGGATTCCTTCTTGTCTATAAGTTGAGGTGGAAAAAAAATATGTAAATGATGGACAATATTTGTAATATTTGTCTTGTCTATGAGGCAATATTTGTAAGGGGATAAGAAATTTTTATTTGGTGATCCAAAAGAAGCTGGGCCATAAAAAATAAAAAAAAGGGGAGAGTTATTAGATCATTTAAGTTAGTCAGTCAATAAATGAGTGTGGTATATGATGAGGAGATAGTTTATGTGAATGAAGTTATAAGGATGAATTTGTTCAGTCACTTAGCCAAATATTCCATACCTTTCACCAAAGTGCCTACATTAGAACCAAAAATAAAGACCTTTTTGATCTTTGTTCTAGCATTCCCAAGGTCAGTGGAGAGTTTAGACAATGAGCAAGCCTATGGTAGGAAAGTTGTACAGTTGACAGTTTGAGAGTATACACTAGCCTTTCTTACACTTTGAGCGAAATTCGAGTGATACACTATGCTGTGAGAAGTAGATTTCTAGAAGTCAACATTGAAACTATGAACTACTGCACTTAATTGATGATTGGTGTGTTTGTTGGCATGCGAATCACAACCCACTTTGTGTCTGAAACAATTTTTTGATCAATAAATGCACCCCTCGTGTTTATCTTTTTCTTTCATTTGTTTTCCTCATTGTTCGAGGATGAACAATATTTTAAGTTTGGGGGGTTTATAAACACTCATTTTGTGCATTTTGCTGACGTGAATCTGCTAACTATTTGCCTTGGATTAGATCATTAAATGATATTTCTATGCCGATTTCATATTGATAAGTTCGTATTTTTACGAACTTATCAAGTGGTTCTTAGAAGACTATTTTAGGTTGTTTTGAGATTGTTTATGTGTTTTGTAGTGCATGAAATGGCTTTGGTGCTTTTAATGTCTATATGGATGTTTTATGCAGGATTCTATGTCGAAAACAAAGAAAAATAGAAAATTGTTTGAGTCTCAGTTGAAGGGTCGACGCAGCTTGGCACGAAATAGTCCACGTCGATTGATGAGGGCTGCGCCACAACGATCGACGAGGGCCGAGCCACAGTGATCGACGAGGGCCAAGCCGCAACAACCAACGAAGGAAGGAGCTGCAGCGATCAACTGTGAAATTGCATCGATCGACGTGAATAGAAAGATGGCATCGATCGACGGGATTCTTGCATCGATCGACGTGCATGGTGGACCTCAAGATTCTGATTTGTTTCGAATATATGAATCTATCTTTCCCAAAGATATGATATAACTCGTCCATAACTTGTATAAAAGCCATGTAATTCGAGATTTCACAACACAATCATAGAGAATAGAGCTAGAAACAATTAGAGTTGAGTTTTTATAGTTTTTTCGCAGCAAGTTGAATTTAGTTTTGAAGACGGATTCTTGTTGGAAGATTCTCTTTTCAAAGTTAATGTTATTCAGGTTTTATTTTTCTTTTATGAATTTTGCCTTGAATATGATTAGCTAAATTATATTCAGATTCTAGGGTTTTCATACTATCAAGTATGCATGTTTAATTTGTTGAATTAATTTCCGTTTCCTTCGTCGATATGAATACTATTCTTATTATATTTCTGATTTGTTGGCCACATGTTAGGATTAATTTAGTTGAGAATTAGAGACTCAAAAGGTGATCGTTTTCAATAGAAAAAGTATTTCATAATATAAACTAATTTCTTGTCTTAATGGAAAGAAATAGATTATAGGAATAAATCTGTAGGTTTATGGAGTTAATTGAATTAGCCTTGAGATTGAAAAAGATAAAGGGAATTCGATTAATCTACTTTGTGAATTGTCTGATCAAGAAATTCATAATAGTTTTCTGATGTTTCACTATGAATAAGGGTTTATGTCGGAAATTAATCTATCTAGATTTACATGTACTACTTGATAGGTAGAATTTTCCCTGGGATCTGTATCTCATCATTTTTTGAATTCAACTCAATTTTCTCAAACATATTTCTCATAGAACTTTAATTTTAAAAGTGTTTCTGTCTTTTCAATTATAAAATTCAAAATGTGATTGCCCTAGTCAGTAGCTTAAGAACTAACGATTTAGTATGTCAGATTTTTGTTATTTCATTCCCCTGGGATACGATAATCACACTTACCGCTTTACTATTAGTTTTTGCTAAATCGCTGTAGAAAAAAAGAGCGATCATAGTTTTGGCGCCGTTGCCAGGGGATGAATAGAATTATCTTACTATTAAATCTGTGATTAAAATACTGAATTAGGTTGTAAAAATTATATTTTCTGAATTTTTCACGCACACTGAAGACGTGCGTCGATCGCTGCAGAACATACAACGATCAATGTGGTTTTCCATTCACGTCGATCGATAAGATAAGTGCGTCGATCTATGCAAATCTTGTTTCCCTGTTTCGTGTTTTCTTTTCATCTCTTTTCTTCTCGATTTTACTTCACTACCTTGCTTGTCGTGCAGGTAGTCTATGATTACACGATCCAGTGGGCAGAAGCCGATAGAGTACGATCCGGAAATCGAGATTACTTGCCGACGAAATAAGAAGAAAACAATCCAAGAGCAAGCAAGTTCGACTAATTTGGCAATGGCTGAAGGCGCAGAACCAGATCCACCTCAACTGACTGTAGAGGAGCAACAAGATCTCCTTCAAGGCGTGCAAGCCATGAGGGCACAGCTAGATCAGATGACCCGTGAAAGGAACAACCAAAATCGGCGGAACTTACACCGGAATCCACTTTTTGAAGGACAATCCTAATGAAGACAAGAATCCACCGGAGGATGATGACGAGGATGAGGATGCCATCTAGAATCGGTATCGGCCTCAGTTCAGGGAGATAAATTTAAGAGTTGGCATCAATGCCAACAACTTCCAGCTGATGTCCGGACTGGTACAGATGGTTCAACAAAACCAGTTTGGTGGAAGGGCCACTGAAGACCCATATTCACACCTGGAAAAATTCATCCTACTCTGTAATACAGTCAAGATCAACGGAGTGACCCAAAGCGCGATCCAAATGCGGCTGCTCGCATTCTCATTGAGGGATAAGGCGCAAGATTGGTTTACTGCACTGGATAAAAGCAACATCAGCACCTGGGCAGAACTAAGGAATGAATTTCTAGGGAACTTCTTCCCTCCGAGTATCATCACACAAAAGAGAAAGGAAATCCTCTGATTCGCCAAGAGATCAGATGAGAGCTTCTATGAAGCATGGAATATCACAGGGGGAGCAAGCCGAGACCTTTTATGAAAGTCTGAATGACAGGACAGTGGAGTTGGTGGACGCTACATTGGGTGACACCATTATGACCAAGAGCGGAAAGAGAGCCATGGAATTCTTCCAGAAGATGGCCAATAACAACCACAGATGGTCCTCAATTCTCCATCGACCAGTGAAAGTCGTGAAAACGTCAAAAGAAGGAGGGGATCTGGCAGCTGAAGTAAAGAAACTGAAGGAAGATCTGGCTGCAATGAAATCAGAGCAGACTATTGATGTGGGGGAGCCCGTGCAAGCTCCTGTTGAAGGAGAGTGCGCGGATGTGAATTTCATTCAAAGGGGTGGCTATCAAAACAATTTCCGTGGAGGATATCAGCAGAATAACCAGCCCTACGATTACAACCATGCCAGCAATAATCCTGGGTTCTCATATGCAAACCCACAAGCTGCAGAACAGCCACCACCAGGGTTTACAGTTCAAGACGGAGCTGTGGTGGAGAAAAAGAAGCCAAATCTCAAGGAGATTTTGGCCAAATTCATGCAAGGATCCACTGATAAGGGGGGAAGCTGGAACAGGAGATAGCCAGAGTAAATACGAAGGTTGATCGAGTCGAGAAATACATGCAAATCATTGAGACTCAGGTCAGCCAGATCGCCAATGCTCTCGAAGCTCAGCAAAAACCCGAGCAGTTGCCTAGAAACACACAAGTCAACCCCAAGAGTCATAGAAATGAAGTGAATCTCATAACACTCAGAGGGGGCGAATCTTACAAAGGGCCAGAACAGCCGGGAAAGGACACACAGAAGGCTCCACAGGAGAACGAAGCCGAAGAGGCCACTAAAGATGCCTCCACGTCGATCGACGCCAACAATACGTTGATTGACGCAGATGTGCCAGCCACGTCTACCGATGTGGCACAACAACGCTCGATGCCAGACCCTCCGCCACCTATGAAGAAGCCACACATGCCATTCCTGCAGTATTTTGCAAAGACCAAAATGAACGAAAGATATGCGCGCTTCTTGGAGAACATGAAGAAGGTACATATCAACATACCTTTGGTTGAGGCACTGTGAGAGATGCCTGGATATATCAAGTTCCTCAAGGACATGGTGTCTCAGAAAAGGCCGTTCATGGAACACGAGATGGTCAATTTATTTGAAGAATGCAGCGTGGTGATTCAAAAGAAGATGCCACTGAAGAGAGAGGACCCAGGATCCTTCACATTCTCCTGTGTCATCGGAGGAGAAACATTCGGAAAGGTCCTCTATGACTCAGGCGCATCTATCAATTTCATGCCACTGTTAATCTTCAAACGCCTGGAGATCGGAAGCATCAACCCAAAAACAATATCTCTCAAGATGGCCGGCAGATCAGTCTCTTATCCAAGAGGCATTGTGGAGGATGTGCTAGTGAAAGTATAAGATTACATAATTCCAGCTGATTTTGTGGTTCTTGACATGGAAGAAGACAACAACATCCCTTTAATTTTTGGGAGACCATTCTTGAAGATTGGGGGAGCTCTGATTGACATCTGAGACGGGAAGCTGACCTTCAGAGTGAATAATGAGTCAGTCACCTTCTCTATTTACAAGGCGATGCAGAAGCATAATGAAGGGAGTTATCAGGAAGAATGCCACATGATCGATTGTCTCAATCCGGTGATTTCCTCTCCCTTATAATCTCTGAAAGCTGACCCGGATTTCCTTGAAAATTGTCTGCAACATTCTTTGTTCTCATCCTCTGAACTAGATGAGGCCAAAGATGAAATTGTGAATCTTGTCATGGAGCTGGACATATTGGAGGAGATAACCCGAGAAAAGGAGAACAAACGGGAGTTTCTACCCAGCCAATATAGCCAAATCATGAAGAAAAGACGAGGGAAGGCCACCATAGCGATCGATGCAAGGAAGACGTTGATCGCTGCAGCAAGCACGTCGATCGATACAGGAAGGACCGATGCACATAATGATGGGTTTTGTATACAGAAAACATTTATTATAATGAGTATACGGGGTTCATTTCTCCTATCTGTTAAACAAACTTTCATGTATGTAACAACGGTATCCTCGTGTCTCACCGATAGGGATGATCATACGGCGTGTAGAAGATCGCAGAAGACAGTATGATCACTTGACCTAGTGAGACATAAACATGATCACAGCCGAGACAACGTATGAGGATACGCCCGTCCGGATGGTTGCAGCATTGTCCGAATAAGTAGTCTGTCTTGGTTACTTGATATGCTGGTATGCAAAGGGTGGCGTATTGATGGACCACAGTGAGATGTATTCGACTGTCTGACATCAGCGAATACAAGATCTCGTTCTTGATTGAGTCTAAACCCTAACGAAGGTTCAGGGGTTTGCACGGATCGACTGTTTCTTTGACTTGCTATGATGGAGAGCCTAAGTAACGTGCTCGTATATCTGCATCTTGGGTAGCAGCAGTTCGTGTAGTACTGCCTGAGACTGGGTTTAGGTAACCATATCCGAGTAATAGGATAGGGACGTTCCGTGAGGAGCTCAATGATGTTCATCGTGCTTAGTCCTGCAGGCTGATTAAGTTCAGGCACGAGTGATAAGGATTGAGTGGTACTACTCAGGAAAAATAAAAAATTAATTAATTGTAGTTAGAGCTTGTCAGAGGCTCCGATTAATTAATGAATGTCCGGTAACCTTAAATATGGGGATTCTCAGTTAAATGTAGCCCGTTCTCACAACGTGGTAATAAAGGGGTAGGTCAGTATTAATTCTGTGGAGAAAAAGAATTAATATTAATTAATTAATTATATCTTGGGTTGTGGACATGGGAATTAATTAATTGATAGGCCCACTTTATTATTTGCATTAGGTCCCAGGTCTGGCCCAATTAAATGTGCTGAAAAAGGCCTAGTAGCCCATCAGGGATCAAACCCTATGTCTATAAATAGACCACTCTCTCTGGAAACCCTAAGAAACTTTTGTGATTATTCAAAATCAGTCGAAAACCTAGAGAGAGAGAGAGCTGGGCGGCGCCAACTGTATAGGGAGGAGAAGGAATTTTTCGCCTCTGTCCTACAACACAGATCTGTGGAATCCTCACCAGTAGAAGATCTGAACAGCACAGGGATACAGATCTGAAGACCTGATCTGGAGAACAGAAATCTTCATTTTCGTTTTTCTTTATTTTCAATTAAATCTTGAAATTAGTATTCTAATTTAATATTCCGCAGATTTAATTGAAATTGTGTGGTTGGTTCAAGTTTGGAATTCAAACGTGAAAGATCAGATCAGACTCTACGGAATAACGGTAATACTTTTGTCCATGAGTTATTTAAATTCATAGGAGCATGCTAGCCTTTGAGTAAAATTATCGTATGCAATATCGATAAATTGATCCGGTTCAATCGGTTTTTGTGATTCGATTCACATGAAAACCCTACAATTGGTATCAGAGCCAGGTTTCTGATTTATGGCTCTGTTGCATATAATAATTTGAATATGCATGTATGAATTTTTATTTATATCGTGGATGGTTTTTGTTCCTCGTGGCAACTCGTTTGATTCAGCCCGCGGTGGTTTATCCGTGTAGGGCTGAATTATTTTATAAAATCACAAGAAAATCCGTGATTAGTGTAGATTTGAAATATTGTAATAGAATAGATTGTTCTGTAATTTTATTTTCAAATTTGTAATTGAAAGGGTCGCGGACGAAGAACGAAGACGAAGGCTGGCGGACGGGGCGGCGGTGCACGGCGGCGGGCACGCGGGGCAGCCGGCATCGGGCGTTGCAGGCCGGCAGGCCGCGGGGCCGCGGCACAGGGCTCGCGCGCGCAGGTGCGGCTCGGCGGCGGCGGTCGGCTTGGCGGTGCTGGCTGTTATCGGTGGCTGCTGTCCCTGCGGCGGTGGCTCGTGTTTTGGTGGTTTGTGCAATCCTGTGTAAACCCTAGGGTTTGCATTAGGGTTAGGGCAAAACATCAGATTACAAAAGCCTAAAGCCCAAAGCCCAAAACATTGGGTGGTCCCAGAAGATTTAAATTTATTTATTTAAATTCAAATTCAAATTGTAATTGATAGGATTTTATTTTTTCCTATTTTGTGTGGCCACGAGGAATCTTTGTTTGTCTTAATTGTCCTCGCATGCTAAGTGATTTATTATGTGCGCAATTAAGCATGAGTAGATAATAGGAAAAGCATGATTTACTGCTTTTATTATTTACATCTTTCCAAGCATGCTTATGTGATTAATTTCTTGTTGGATTATATTTTGGAATTTTTGGGCTTGTTTAATTACATGCAAAAATTCAGGAAAATATAATAACAAAGATATTATATGTGCATATAAGAAATCCTGGACTTTAAGTGTATCTCTCGTTCTAGTAAACATCTACGAGTGTAGCTTGCTAGTTCCTAGAGGTGCATGGGTACGGTTGTTGGGATTTCTAGACAAACAATTTAAATCATGTGAATAGTGGGAGGGTTTTACGTAAACGTCTACGAGTGTAGCTTGCGTAGATCTCTTCCATAAGTATTCTAGGATTTATTTAACTTATAGATAACAAAAGCTTTAAGGGCTGTGCGGTATGGTTAGGTGCCATGCTAAACTTTGTCTTTTAGCTAGAGTTAAATTTGTGGGTAAGTGCTTAGAAGCATCTTAGGATATAATGCAGTTATTGCTTCCCTATCCTTGAGAGATGACTTGGTCTAAGGTTTTCACTAATTATTAATTTCTAGTGTCGAAAGGTTCCCGACATGGTAGTGAAATTGAAGAATTGGGGCTTAAAATTTGCAGTTCTGGTTGAGGGTGACATTGTAAACGTCTACGAGTGTAGCTTGCGATGGGTACTCTTGGGCAATTAGTGGAAAACATTTGTATTTGATTTATTAAAAGGTTTTCAATACATTTGTTTTCGAAGTTCTGCATGCATGTTCTTATTTAAGATTTTATTGTTTCAAATATGTCTTTGTCTACTGTCGATCATTTACTTGCTCTCAATCCTTTAACCGGTCCAAACTTTCTTGATTGGAGTTTTTGCATCAAACACATCCTTTATCTGAAAGATCAAGCATATGTTCTTTTCATGGATCCACTGTTGCGTCCTCACAATGAGGTCTGCGAACTTGAACTTAAGTTTTATGATAGATGGGAGGATGCTGATGAGTTTGCCTTCTAGCTCATCACGGGTTCCCTATCTAGAGAATTAAGGCACAAGTACGAGTACCTTGAAAGAGCTGGAGAGGTCTGGAAGGAACTCTCGACAGCTTTTTGCAATGTGGAACAAACTATCAACTATAGACTTGTGCATGATCTTGTGTGCAAGAATATGGTTGAGGATAGTTCGGTGACAGAGCACATGATGTCTATGATTGAGCTCATGAGACAGTTCACTGTGCGGGGTGGTAATATCAACGCTCAAGGCGAGATTGATATCATCCTGAATTCTCTTCCAAAATCTTTCTATAGCTTTAAGGTGGTTGCTGCTGCAAGGGGAGAGTATTCTCTGCATGAGCTGCTCGAGGACCTAGTAGTGGAGCAATCCTCCATGCGAGCACGGAAACCTGTTCTGACTATTTCTAGTACTGGTTCGACAACCCCTAAGGTTGAAGATGATAGTGCTGAAAGCAAGTTCAGGAAGACAGGCAGTGATGGCAAGAAAAGAAAGGTGAAGAGAGTCAAGGTCACACCAAAGAACAGATGTGCTGGTTGCAGAAAGGTGGATTGTCTGAATGCTAAGGGACAAGGTACGTCATTTGCATTTGTAATGAAAATGTATTTAGCATCAGTTTCTACTCATTCGTGGGTAGTGAATACTGAAGCTACTAACCATGTTTGTTACACTTTGCAGGGATTCACACCGAGGAAGGTGCTGAAGAATGACGAGGTTACCATCTCGATGGGGAACGCAGCACAAGTGAATGCAGCTGCCATTGGAGATTTCACCTTGTATTTTGATGATTCTATTTTGACTTTGAGAGATGTTTTGTACATGCTGGATTTTCGGCGGAATCTTATTTCAGTTTCCAAACTATTTATGGAAGCATATTCAGTTATTTTTGATAGTGGTGTTTCTATCATTGGTAATAACGGTGTTATCTGTCGGGGATGCTGAATAATTCTCTCTATGTTATTAACTAGTAATCATAATACTTACGCAAGTATTGTATGTAATTCATCCAAAATTGATAATCTTAGGGAGAGAAAACTTAATTCTTCTGACGAGGATCTTACATATCTCTGGCACTTGATACTGGGACACATCAGCTTGAAGCGGATTCAGCGACTTGCAGATGACGGTGCATTGGACTTAGTCCTGGCTGTACCTTATCAAGTCTGCAAATCCCTCGGGCAAGATGTTAACTAGGCCCTTCAAGGCTAGTCAGTCTCGAGCAGAGGAAGTGTTGGAATTGATCCATTCTGACTTATGTGGACCTATGTCTACACAGGCTCGTGGAGGGTACGAGTACTTCGTCACTTTCATTGACGATTACTCAAGGTACGGATACGTTTACCTGCTTCGCTACAAATCTGAGTGCTTTGAGAAATTCAAGGAGTTTAAGGCTGAGGTAGAAAAGAAGGTCGGGAAAACTATCAAGTCACTATGATCTAACCGCGGTGGCGAATACCTCGGTAATGAGTTCCTACAGTATTTGTCAAATAAGGGGATTACATCCCAGTGGACTGCACCGGGAACTCCCCTGCAAAACGGTTTAGCCGAAAGAAGAAATAGGACTCTTCTAGAGATGGTAAGATCAATGATGAGTTATGCAAACTTACCAATTTCGTTTTGGGGATACACATTGGAAATAGCAGCTTACGTGTTAAATGTAGTGCCTTCTAAATCGGTTCCAAAGATGCCTTGTGAGCTCTTTCTTGGTCGCAAACCAAGTTTGTGCAAGTTTAGAGTATGGGGCATTCCGTCACACGTACTGTCAAAGGAACCTGATAAGTTAGAAAGCAGGTCAAAGGTGATGCTGTTTATAGGGTATCCCAGGCAAACGAAAGGTGGTTACTATTATTGTCCTGGGAGTCAGAGAGTCCTTGTTAGCACCAACGCTAGCTTCTTGGAGGACGAGTATGTGAGTAATCACAAGACAAGGTGTGATATCGTTCTTCAAGAAATTGAAAATGAAAATGCGAATCCTAAGGAAGGGGAACGTGCAAATGTGGGTGCACCTGGAAGAGGTTCAGCACCACAGGCGCGTTCTTCAGTGCAAGATGCAGAACCACAAGTTACAGCACCTACTGCTGGCACGGCATCGATGCCTCGTCGTAGTGGGAGAGTTATTTTCCAGCCGGAAAGGTACATGTTTGTGGGTGAGTCTTCGGACTTGAGCCCGGAAGATGGACATGAGGACTCTGACCCACTAACTTACGAAGAGGCAGTGCAGGACAAGGATGTTGAAAAATGGCGTGTCGCCATGGATTTAGAGATTAAATCCAAACTGCTATGGACGTATACCAGAAAACTGAATTGCCGGATGGCTTTAGGGCCATAGGGTGCAAGTGGGTATACAAGAGAAAGAAAGGGGCGGATGGAGAAATTACGGCTTTTAAAGCCAGGCTGGTGGCAAAAGGTTATAGTCAGAAAGAGGGCATTGACTATGACGAAACCTTTTCACCCGTAGCCATGCTCAAATCCATCCGGATACTCCTTGCCATAGCTGCGTATATGGACCTCGAGATTTGGCCGATGGATGTCAAAACTGCTTTTCTAAACAGTTACCTGGAAGAAGGTAGGGACATCTATATGAAGCAACCCGAGGGTTATGTATGCAAGGGCAAATAGCATCTTGTCTGGAAGCTTAAGAAGTCTCTGTATGGACTTAAGCAAGCTTCGAGGTCGTGGAACTTACGTTTTAATGATGTGATTAAATCCTACGGATTTGCGCAGTTGGAGAACGAAAGTTGTGTTTACCGACTTTGTGTCAGTGGGAGCGTGGTTTTCCTTACACTATACGTTGATGACATACTCCTATTTGGAAACAACGAGTGAGTGATGTCGGAAATCAAGGTTTGGTTATCCGAGCAGTTCCAAATGAAGGATTTGGGAGAAGCTTTGATTGTCCGATTCAACATGCAACTCGCCAAGAAAGGCTTGCTACCTTTCAGACATGGCGTTCGTCTTTCTAATGGGCAGTGTCCTCAGACACAGCGGGAGAAAATGAGATGACTCTTGTACCATATGCCTTAGCGGTGGGTAGCCTCATGTATGCGATGCTGTATACCAAGCCTGATATTTGTTATGTCGTAGGCATGGTAGCAAGATATCAGTCTAACCCTGGACATGCGCACTGGACTGCTGTAAAGCACATCCTCAAGTATTTGAAGAGGACTAGGAATTACTGCCTAGTTTATCAAAGTGAGGATTTGTGCCATGTGGGTTATACAGACTCGGATTTCCAAGGGGACCAGGATGAAAAGAAATCGACCTCAGGATATGTGTTTACCCTGGGAGGTGGAGCTGTATCTTGGAGGAGCACAAAGTAGAAATGCATTGCTGACTCCACCATGGAGGCGGAATATGTCGCCGCCTCCGAAGCCTCGAAAGCGGGGTTATGGCTCAGGAACTACCTTTTAGAGATTGGTATGATTCCGAGTTTGCCGAGGAGCATCACAATCTATTGTGACAACTCTGGTGCAGTAGCGAACTCAAAGGAACCCCGGTCTCAAAGGGCAAGCAAACACATAGAGAGAAAGTACCACATTATATGAGAAATCGTATCAAGGGGCGATGTGCAGATCAAGAAGATTGACACTGGTGACAACCTTGCTGATCCATTTACAAAGTGCTTACCGCAGAAAGTTTATGAAAGACATATTCGTGAGTTGGGACTGAGGTGGATGCCTACCAATGACAGTGGTTGAGGAGATAGCAGGTTAGATAGACGCATTGTATACTCTGTAATAGCTTAGTAATGCTTTGTGTATAAGTGGGAGATTGATGGGTTTTGTATACAGAAAGCAATTATTATAATGAGTATACGGTGGTTCATTTCTCTTATCTGTTAAACAAACTTGCATATATGTAACAACGGTATCCTCTAGTCTCGCCGATAGGGACGATCATACGGCATGTAGAAGATCGCAGAAGACAGTATGATCACTTGACCTAGTGAGACATAAACCTGATCACAGTCGAGACAGCGTATGAGGATACGCCCGTCCGGATAGCTGCGGCATTGTCGGAATAAGTAGTCTGTCTTGGTTATTTGACATGCTGGTATGAAAGGGGTGGCGTATTGATGGACCGTAGTGAGATGTATTCGACTGTCTGACATCAGCGAATACAAGATCTCGTTCTTGATTGAGTCCAAACCTTAACGAAGGTTCAGGGGTTTGCACGGATTGACTATTGCTTTGACTTGCTACGATGGAGAGCCTAAGTAACGTGCTCGTATATCTGCATCTTGGGTAGCAGCAGATCGTGTAGTGCTGCCTGAGACTGGGTTTAGGTAACCATATCCGAGTAATAAGATGGGGACGTTCCCTGAGGAGCTCAATGATGTTCATCGTGCTAAGTCCTGTAGGCTCATTAAGTTCAGGCACAAGTGATAAGGATTGAGTGGTACTACTCAGGAATAATAAGATATTAATTAATTGTAGTTAGAGCTTGTCAGAGGCTCCGATTAATTAATGAATGTCCGGTAACCTTAAATATGGGGATTCTCAGTTAAATGCAGCCCGTTCTCACAACATGGTAAGAAAGGGGTAGGTCAGTATTAATTCTGTGGTGAAAAAAAATTAATATTAATTAATTAATTATATCCTGGGTTGTGGACATGGGATTTAATTAATTGATAGGCCCACTTTATTATTTGCATTGGTCCCAGGTCTGACCCAATTAAATGTGATGAAAAAGGCCCAGTAGCCCATCAGGAATCAAACCCTAGGTCTATAAATAGACCATTCTCTCTGGAAACCCTAAGCAACTTTTGTGATTATTCAAAATCAGTCAAAAACCTAGAGAGAGAGAGCTGGGCGGCGCCAACTGTAGAGGGAGGAGAAGTAATTTTTCGCCTCTTTCCTACAACACAGATTTGTGGAATCCACACCAGTAGCAGATCTGAACAGCACATGGATACAGATCTGAAGACCTGATCTAGAGAACAAAATTCTTTATTTTCGTTTTTCTTTATTTTCAATTAAATCTTGAAATTAGTATTCTAATTTCATATTCCGTAGATTTAATTGAAATTGCGTGGTTGGTTCAAGTTTGGAATTCAAACGCGAAAGATCGGATCAGACTCTACGAAATAACGGTAATACTTTTATCCACGAGTTTTTTATATTCATAGGAGCATGCTACGCTTTGAGTAAAATTATCGTATGCAATATCCATAAATCGATCCGGTTCAATCGATTTTGTTGATTCGGTTCACATGAAAACCCTACACATAATTCATCGACCGACGAGACGCGACATGGAAAAGGGGTTGCCCCTGCTCAAAACATGTCGATCGACGCACATGAGGCATTGATTGATGCAAATCCACAGCAACAGCAACCTAACTCCGATCCGCCCGTCCTGGAACTCAAACCACTTCCGGCACATTTCAGGTATGCTTTCCTCGAAGCGAACGATACTTACCTGTCATAGTTTCCACTGTTCTGACACAGGGGGAGCTGGACAAACTGCTTTGAGTCCTGAGGAACTATAAATCAGCTTTTGGATGAACGTTGGGGGATATCAAAGGCATCAGCCCTTCGATATGCATGCTCAAAATTATCCTGGAAGATGATGCAAAACCAAAGAGTCCACCACAAAGAAGGCTAAACCCAATCATGCTAGAAGCCGTGAAGAAGGAGGTTCTAAAGCTCCTAGATCACGGAATGATCTATCCAATCTCCGACAGCAAGTGGGTGAGCCCGACTCAAGTGGTAGCAAAGAAGGGAGGCATGCAGATTATTAAGAATGAAGACAAAGAGGAGGTTGCAACAAGACCAGTCACAGGGTAGCGATTCTGCATCGACTACCGAGCCCCCAACGCCGCCACATGCAAGGACCATTTTTCTCTCCCTTTCATTGACCAAATGTTAGATAGATTATCTGGTTATCCCTTTTACTGCTTTCTTGATGGATTTTCAGGATATAACCAGATAGTTGTGGCGCCAGAGGACCAGCACAAGACCGCATTCACATGCCCCTACGGAGTATTTTCATTTGGGTTATGCAATGCACCGGCAACATTCCAGAGGTGTATGATGGCCATCTTCCACGACCTCATAGAACAAGTAATGGAAGTGTTCATGGACGACTTCTTGATCTTTTTGAGCTCATTCGACTCCTGTCTACAGAACCAGGCTACAGTTTTGGAAAGATGCACCGAGACCAATCTGTGTCTCAACTGGGAGAAGTGCCATTTCATGGTGCGAGAGGGAATCGTGCTGGGACACCGGATATCAGCAGAAGGACTAGAAGTGGATAGAGCTAAAGTTGCAGCTATTGAGATGATGCCACCACGAGCAAACGTGAAAGCAGTTAGGAGTTTTCTTGGGCATGCCGGATTCTACAGGCGGTTCATTAAAGACTTCTCAAACATATCCAGGCCACTATGAAATCTATTGGAGAAAGACGTATCATTTGTGTTTGATGAAGATTGCCGGCAAGGTTTTGAAAAGCTAAAGAAGGCCTTGGTGACAGCTCCAATCCTGACTTCTCCAGACTGGAGTGAACCATTTACTCTGATGTGCGATGCCAGCGACTATGCAGTAGGGGCAGCTCTTGGATAGCTTAAGGGGCGACTTGTCCATGTGATTCACTATACCAGCAAAAGCATGAACCCGACACAATGCAACTACACAACCACGGAGAAAGAGATGATCGCGGTGGTCTATGCGTTCGACAAGTTTCGGTCCTATCAGATAGGTTCGAAAACCATTGTCTACACAGACCACGCCGCCATCAGATACATGTTTGCAAAATAGGACGCCAAGCCTAGATTGATAAGGTGGATACTGCTGCTTCAAGAGTTCGACCTGGAGATAAAAGACCGGAAAGGAAGCAAGAACGTGATTGCAGATCACTTATCGCAGTTAGAGCAACCAGTCGAGGGAGATGACCAGCACCTGCGGATTAAGGAAACATTCCCAGATGAGCAGATTTGTGTGGTTCAGGATCTACGAGAAGTATACGAGTCAAAACATCGTAGTATGAAGTCTACGCAAATCAATTGGCGACCGACATTCTTCCGCCAGATATGTCCTCCTACACCAAGAAGAAATTCCTCCATGATGTTAGGTTTTATTATTGGGACGATCCCTATCTATGGCGTTGGTGTGCAGACGGCATCATCCGCCGTTGTGTTCCACAGTCAGAATGGCAGAAAATCTATGAGGCATGCCATTCATCACCCAGCGGAGGACATCATTCAGCTAACCGGACCGCCTTCAAAATCTTGGCGAGCGGTTTTTACTGGCCATCCATCTACGAGGTCTATCGTGGATGGATCACAGGGTGTGATCATTGCCAGAGGACCGACAACATCTCGCGGAGGGATGAGATGCCCCAGACTCCGGTCATTGAAGTGAAGATATTTAATGTATGGGGCATCGATTTCATGGGTTCCTTTCCATCATCTAGAGGATTCTCTTACATATTGCTCGCAGTGGATTATGTGTCCAGATGGGTGGAAGCCATCCCCACAACCAGCAATGATTCGAAGGTGGTTATCAGCTTCCTGCAGAAACTGATGACCAGATACGGGACACCTAGAGCTCTGATCAGCGATGGGGGATCCAATTTTTGAAACCGATGGCTAGCCACGCTACTTGCAAGATACAGAGTCAAGCACAGAGTCACGACTCTATTCCATCCTCAAGGGAACGGATTAACGGAGCTCTCCAACTGCGAGATAAAGCAGATCCTAGAGAAAATAGTAAAGCAGAAGAGAGATTGGGCACTGAAGCTGGATGATGCACTATGGGCGTACTGCACCGCCTACAAGACACCAATTGACATGTCCCCATACCAATTGGTATTCGGGAAATCATGCAATCTGCCGGTGGAGATGGAGCACAGAGCATGGAGAGCTGTGAAGGAATTGAATCTGGATTGGAAAATAGCAGCATTTGATCGAGCCTTGGCACTGAATGAGCTCAAGGATTTCTAAGACGAGGCGCATGAGAACAACATCATCTACAAAAGGCGAGCCAAGCAATTTCATGATCAGGGGATATGCTCGCAGGTCTTCAGCAGCAATGACAAGGTTCTCCTGATTAACTCATGACTCAGATTTATTCCGGGCAAGCTGCAGTCAAGGTGGACTGGTCCGTACACGGTGGTGTGCCAATTCCCAAACAGAGTGGTCAAACTAGCCGGCCAGGATGGAACAACATTCAAAGTGAACGGGCAGAGGTTGAAGAGGTATTACACCCTGATCGATGCTAAATCTGCATACAAATTATAGCAAAGGGCAAATAAATTTATAAACAACCCAGGGGTTGGTCGATCCCACAAGGATTGTACAACGAGGGAAAATCATGTACTGGATATGGTTTTCAGATCTTTTGTTTGGGCAAATCATTTTTTGGGGTTTCGATTTTTTTCAAAACAATTAATTAAAGAGAAATTCGAATAACAAAAAGCACAGATTCTAGGGAAATCTACCAATCAGATCAACATGCAAGAATTAAATATTCAAACCCATAAAACACAATTTTGGTGGAAAACCTTTTAATGTGGAATTAATTCCTTGGTCGGGCAATTAAAACCAAAATTACTAATTAGTAATCTATCTCCTCTCGGTCTCAAAATACACCAATTAATTAATTTCATAAAGATCTAGATTTTCCTACAATTGAAATCTTCTTGGTCGGACAGATAATCAAAAGTATTAAACTCTCACTTCCTATTACCAATTTTCACCTCTCGGTCCTTCAATTAATAACAAAAACCTATTCCAATTTTCATCTCTCGATCCTTCAATTAAAAATAGATTTGAAATAAAATCAAAGAGTTTAAACCAATAAAAGAGTTTGAATAAATAAATCTAAACAAGCATCACAGATGGAGAAACCCTAGAACCTGTTTAGGGTTCTAGCCTAGCATATTAAAGATAAACATTGCAGGGAAAAATAAAGATTGCATTAAAAAGTAAAGGTTTAACAAATAAAAGTAAAGAGGAATTCTAACAAAACTTAAAGAAAACAGAAAATAAAGGTGTAAAAATTGTAAAGGGGGAAAAAGATAAAAACTAAAAGAAGGTTTTCAAAACTAAAAGGGCTAATAATTCTGAGCTATTGAAGAGTTTATATAGTAGTAGGGTTGAGGCCTTGGATGCATATCTTCAAAAGGTATGATTTATTGCTTCCAAATTGATGTATATCTTGTTCCCCAAGCAATTCTCGCCCAAAATATATGAAAATCTCGCAAAATCTCGCCAAAACAGTCTGTCTCGGCCAAGATGGCCCTTGCCACGGCCGAGATGGAGAATTCGGCCCGGCCGAGATAGCTTCATTTCGGTCGAAACAGAGACGTTTCCGCCACTTCCGACCCTCCTGCGCAGTCTCACGGTTTTGGCCATAACTTTCGTATCCAAACTCCAATTGATCTGATTCCAGTTGCGTTGGAAAGCTAACTCAAAGATATTTCAAATGACATGCACCAGTAGCTCAGATTCCATCGGTGGAAGAATTTGTGACTGTTCCTTTGAACATCTGCTGCTTTCGGTACGGGTTCTCCATTGGATTTGGCCTAAAACCTGCGAAATCTTACCATGGCAAGCATAATACCCTCTGATATATACTCATGCTCAGTTTATTCAAGAAAACATACAAAAAAGCAAAAAAGAAAAGAAAAACAATGCGATAAGTGATTAGAAAAACAAGCTTATCAAACCCCCCAAACTTAAACACTTGATTATCCTCAATCAACAAAAGAAAGAATCAAAAGTTAAAGCAGAAGAGTAGTGCAATGCCTCATGATGCGGCTAAAAGTTCAATCAAATTAAACCTCTAACTACACAAGAATAATATTTGTCAAATCCAGGTCCTTCCCCGCTTCGCCCGCTAGAATACCGAGATACTATAGCAAAGTCTTATAGCTAAGCATGATACAATCGTTGAGTAGTTTCTATCAATCTAAGCATTCAATTTAAATCTATGCTAACAGTATATGACAAACATTGAATTAAACCAACAATCATCAATTGATCAATCCTTTTCCACATCGGTAAACCAAGACAATCAAATTCTCAAATTAGGAAGATAGGATGTTGAGATGAGTGTAGATGCAATCAAATTAGGTTAATCATTGATGTAAACACATTTTAATTCCTAGGAGATTGAGCAATCGACCCTACACTCGTTAACCCCTTGTCACGATGAGCTAACGGTTGATGATCTAAGACTTGCAAACCATCACGTTATTAAGCCCTAGACCACTCCAAATAGTTCGTCAATTATTGCCCTACGACCTAGCACCGCACATGAATTGGAATTAAAATCGTATGAATCTACACTATTCACGACGATTCCGCCCGCGTATTGGCTGCAGCATTCACATCAACTACCTCCTACGCTGGTTATTACTTACACCTAGGAGGTAAGGAACAAGTTCTAGTGCAATTCAAGCTATCAAAGGAAAGTAAACAAACAATTCTCAAACCAAATGATCATGCATCCTTACTCAAATCAACATCCAATATGAATTAGAACATCATACCTTTCAATTGTACAAATACAAAGTTGAATTTAATTACATCCATTACAATTTGAAAAGTAGATATTGGAATCTTCCCCAATTGGATTTGTATGCCTTGATCTACCACCTTGAATCTTCACTTCTCTTCCAAGGATCGGTGAATTAAGCTCTTAGATACTCTAGAATTTGGATGAATCGTGATAGAAATTGGAATCTAGGAGAAATTCTAACTAGATTTATGAAAAATGACAAAAAGCTCTTCAAATAACTGTCTTTTCCCCTTTTATAGGCAAGCAAACAGGGCCTCGGATCGCCTGGTCGAAGTATGGCTCGCCCGGTTGAAGTTGGAAACTGCCACAAATCAGGAGAAAACCGCCCAGGCTCGGCCGGTCGGAGATGGCTCGGCCGAGCCTGCTCTCAGTCGACCTGGCTCGGCCGGTCCTGCACCCGCTCGACCGGTCGAGCCCTCTGAACACCTTCTGCGCCTTCGCTCGGCCGGTCCTGCACCTGCTCGGCCGGTCGAGCCCTCTGAATGCCCCGCTCGGTTGGTCCTGCACCCGCTGGGCTGGTCGAGCTCTCCAAACTCCAAACACGTGCGATTTTTCTCCAAAACTCCACCAAAATTGCTCGTTTATGCCCAAAACCTATCCTACACAAATCAAACACACAAAGCACGAAAACACAACCAAAATATGACAAAAACATATGATACGGGAGTAAAATAGCCACAAACAAGCATGTGCACACATCAAAATATAGGTCATTTTACGCACGTATCATAATCCCCCAAACTTGAACATTTGATTGTCCTCAATCAAAACAAAATAAAGCTATCAATCTACTTCATGCAATACCACATAGCTCATCAAAGTTATCTTAGCATGTTCAAGTAAAACGAGATCATCACCTAACTTTGTAACAAGGTTAATGCTAAGGACATGAACCACTCATCAAAAATAGGTACAAGAAACGAAATCACTCCCTTACGTGTTTAGGGACGATGAGATTTCACACAATCACAAGATATCGAGCTTGATTTCCATAGGCTTGCATCAATTCTCACCACTATACTGCAACGAGTTAGTTTCTAGAATCAAAAAGGTCTTTTTATGGGTTGTAACGTGGCTAACTAAAAGGTGGGTGGTTTTGGGCCAAAGTGACTAAACTTCTCAATTTCCCAAAACCCCCCAAACTTGTTCATTTCGAACCACTACAAACCCCCAAGGCTTTTCATTTCACAACACGCTTTTTTTTCCTTTTCTTTCTTTTTCTTTCTCTTCTTTGTTTTTCTCTTTTCTCTTTTCTTTTCTTTTTCATCCTTTTTCAAATGCACCATCATTCTTTCATTTTGTCGGTGCCTCCCTTTCCAAACACTTGCACCAAAATTTTTGTAGGTGCTCATTTTTCTAAGATCAACAACAATCCTTTATTCCATATTTTCATGCCTCAACTATCCATCAATATTCATTCAATCAATTCCCAACCCAACTCTCATCACCGTATTCACCCTCATACACTCTTTCCCCCCAACATGGTCCTAATTATATCAAAGAAGATTCACCAAATAAGCTCAATCACGGGGGTCAAAGATATGAAAGGAAAAATCATGATAACAACCACCTTATACTCCCGGTGTGAGAGGTAGGACTAAGAAACGATGGCCTAAGATCATTTTCTAGTTACACACTCATGCCAATGGATAGAGAACGGATGCAAGTTCTAGATCTCGTACTCTCAATCTTGCCACTCACAAACAATATAGATATGACAATATCATGGCTCAAACCTCACAGCTTTTTGTCAAGTCCTATGCATTAACCACACACAAAACTCGGCAATTCAAAAGTTAAACTTAAATCATGCTTCGAAAACTAGATTCCGCCCTATCATAAGTTGAGGTAGACATCAAACTCCACTAAGTAAATCATGATTAAATCTCAAGTCTAGTTCGAGTTCATCACACACACACATAAGCACACAACATCCTAACAACAATCTACATCCCAAAACACAAATGTAACAAAACTAAACGGTAGGAAAGACGATAGAAAACGTTACCCATCAGTAGGCACGATCACCGCTCTCCATTCCTTATTTGCACCTACTACAAAGCATACACCATCCAAACAATTGAGCATAAACTAGCCGATAAAATTCTCATTTCCACCATCTTCCACAAACCATTCATCAACAAAAAATACAACAATATCCACCATTTCCACCATTCATTCCAAACCATAACACAACCACATACCAAAACCAAATAGAAAGAATTGCCACATGTAAACTTGCCAAAATATCCATCCATTCAATCATCAAATATCAATCATCAAAATCATCATTCAAATCCAAATCCAAAGTAGATGTAAATCATAATACAACCCAATCGAAGTATCAAATCTTTGAAATTCAACTACACTAAGCTAAACTAGAAAGCATAATAAGGATAGAGAGATAAAGGGATAGAGAAAAGAATGAACCAGAGCACCAACTACCGACACTTCCCCCCAAACTTAGTCATGTGAGACTAAGTTTGTAAAAAGGTATTCGGTGCGTCACTGCTCATCTCTGTCCTGCTGTTGACGTTCTCAGATGGGTTGCCTCCCATCAAGCGCTTTTTAAAGTCCATAGCTCGACAACACACCTTAGTTAACAAAAGAAACATCCAAAACCAAGTTAGATCCATTATCAACATAATAAGGTTTAACCCTATGACCGTTCACCTTAAAACAAGGACCATTTTTACAGGTTATTTCCAACGTACCATTATCAAAAGTTTGCTTCACAATAAAAGGACCCGACCATTTGGAACGGAACTTACCAGGCATAAACTTCAATCGTGAGTTGAAGAGTAGCACCAACTCACCGGGAGCAAAAACTTTACGGCGGATGTGCATATCGTGGAACTTCTTGGTACGCTCCTTGTAAATTTTTTAGTTTTCAAATGCTTCATTCCGAAATTCATCCATTGCATTCAAATGCATAGCACGCTCCCCTTGAGCCTTTCTCCAATCAACATTAACCATCTTCAATGCCCAATATGCTTTATGTTCCAATTCAACCAGCAAATGGCAAGACTTCCCAAAGACCAATTGATAAGGTGACATACCAATCGGAGTTTTAAAAGCCGAGCGATAAGCCCATAAAGCATCATCGAGACGCTTAGACCAATCTTTCCGGGAAGCAACTGTCTTTTCTAAAATAGCCTTGATTTCTCGGTTTGCAAGATCCGTCTGACCATTAGCTTGAGGATGATACGGAGAAGTAATCCGATGCTTAACACCATATCATGCTAACAAGTGTTCTAACAATTTATTACAAAAATGACTTCCCCCATCACTCACCAAAGCCCTAGGAATACCAAAGCGTGTAACTAATCCTTGCAAGAACTTCATCACAACCTTAGCATCATTCGTAATAGTTGGACAAGCCTCTACCCAACGGGAGACATAATCAACAGCAAGCAATATATACTGATACCCGCAGGAAGAAGGAAATGGGCCCATAAAATCAATCCCACAAACATCAAACAAATCAACTTCGATAAAAAACTTAGAAGGCATCTCATCCCTACGGGTTATCGATCCTGTTTTCTGACACCTATCACAAGCTTTAACAAAGTTCATACAATCACGGTAAATAGATGGCCAATAGAAACCACAAGAAAGGACCTTTAATGCCGTGCGATTAGCAGCAAAATGACCTCCACTTTCCGAAGCATGACATTCCTCCATTATCCGTCTCCACTCTCCTTGATGCACACACCTCCGAATGACACCATTTGCACACCTACGAAACAAGAAAGGCTCCTCCCAATAATAAAACCGCACATCTTTAAGGAATTTCTTCCGTTGATGGGGTTTCAAATCAGGAGGAAATACTCCGGCAACCAGAAAATTTGAGAAATCAGCATACCATGGAATGTTATAAGCTACATAAAAGACATGTTCATCTGGGAAACTATCATTAATGCCCGATTCATGCTCCTCTCCCTGAACCGGCTCCTCTAAATGAGACAGATGATCAGCTATCACATTCTCACAACCTTTCTGATCTCGAATCTCTATATCAAACTCTTGCAACAGTAAAATCCACCTAATGAGTCTAGGTTTTGCATCCGGTTTTTTAAACAAATATCGAATGGCTGCATGATCTGTGTAAACAATCGACCAAGCTCCTACCAGATAAGCTCTAAATTTATCATAAGCGTACACCACTGCTAGAAATTCTTTCTCAGTGACAGTATAATTACATTGAGCCGGATTTAGAGTTTTACTAGCATATGCAATCACCCTGAACACTTTGTCTCTAACCTGACCTAATGCCACTCCAAGTGCAACATCACTTGCATCACACATCAACACAAACTCTTCATTCCAATCAGGTGAAATTAAAATCGGAGAAGTCACAAGAGCCTTTTTTAACTTCTCAAAAGCACAAACACAAGCTTCATCAAAGACAAATGGCACATCTTTCTCCAACAAACTACATAAAGGTTTAGTTATTTTAGAAAAATCTTGAATGAATCTCCTATAGAAACCAGCATGTCCCAGAAAACTCCTAATTCCTTTCACTGATTTTGGAATGGGTAATTGTTCGATAGAACAAATCTTAGCCTTATCTACTTCTAAACCTTGACAATAAATTTTATGTCCTAACACAATTCCTTCTCAAACCATAAAATGACATTTTTCCCAATTAAGAACAAGGTTTGTCTCTTCGCATCTAGCAAGAACAATTTCCAAGTTTTTTAAACATGCATCAAAGGAATTACCGAAAACTAAAAAATCATCCATGAATACCTCCATAATTTCCTCGATAAGTCCATGGAATATAGCCATCATGCATCGTTGAAATGTAGCAGGGGCATTACACAACCCAAATGGCATCCGTCGGTATGCAAAAATCCCGTAAGGACATGTAAAAGTAGTTTTGTGTTGATCCTCCGGTGCCACCATAATTTGATTATACCCCGAATAGCCATCCAAGAAGCAATAATGAGAACGCCCTGCAAGTCGATCAAGCATTTGGTCAATGAATGGTAAAGGAAAATGATCTTTGCGAGTAGCCAAATTCAAAGCACGATAATCAATACAAAACCGCCACCCTTTTGTCAATCTCTCCATAACTTCTTCACCATTGTCCTTCACCACTTTTTCAAATCCCCCTTTCTTTGGTACCATATGCGTTGGGCTCACCCACTCACTATCACTCGGAGCATAGATGATATTAATATCTAACAGCTTAAGCACCTCCTTCTTCACTACCTCCTGCATCATAGGATTCAACCTCCTTTGAGGTTGTCGTTTCGGTTTGCACGTTTCCTCAAGAAGTATCTTGTGCATGCAAATGGCCGGACTAATTCCTTTTATATCGGAAAGTTGCCAACCAATAGCTGACCGATGCATCCTCAAGACACGAAGCAATTTCTCACTTTCACACCCCGAAAGTCCGGTTGATATGATCACCGGATATGACTCATTTTCTCCCAAGAATGCACACTTTAAATGATCCGGTAACTTCTTTACTTCAACTTCCGGTGCTTTATTCCTCATCACCAACTTCCTTTCCTTAGCCCTATCTTCCTCTTCTTTTGTTCTTAATTCCAAGAACTTAGCTTCCTTATTTAATAATTCGACCAGAAAATTATCCAACATTCGGGCATACTCCCCAATATCTTCCCTTACTTCCTCTTTGTTATCAACCATATTGATTGTAAAAATGGAATTTTGTAGTACCTCTTGTAATGGCTCTTGTTTACCTCTTTCCTCAAAACTTTGATCATGCATAACTTCTATCAAATTGCATTTCTCCTCATTCTCATCCTCCACACTTCTCGTCATGGCTTCTGGAAAGGAAAAAGTGATCTTCCTTCCATCAAATTGAAAAGTTAATTGACCATTTTTCATATCAAACAATGCTCCACCGGTAGACAAAAACGGCCGGCCCAAAATAAGAGGAACATCTCCATCATCTTCCATATCAAGTACCACAAAGTCAGCTGGAAATATAAAGTCTCGCACCTTTACTAAAACATCTTCCACAATTCCTTTTGGGTAGGACAAAGACCGATCGGCCATTTGGAGTGTCATGGTAGTGGACTTAATTTCCCCTATTGCCAACTTCTTGAACAAGGATAGGGGCATTAGGTTAATGCTAGCCCCTGAATCACACAAAGCCCGAGTCACTTCAATTCCACCAATTATGCACGAAATGGTAAAACTGCCTGGGTCCTGCCTTTTAAAGGGCATCTTCCTTTGGATCACAGCACTACATTCTTCAAATAAATTCACTGTCTCATATTCACCAATGCCGTACTTACTCTTTTGAGTGAACATCTCTTTCAACATCTTAATGTATCCCGGCATTTCTTGTAAAACTTCGAGCAACAGAAGATTTATTTGAATTTTGCTCATGTGCTCAAGAAATCGAGCAAACTTCTTGTTCTTCCTACTTTTCTCAAACCGTTGAGGATAAGGCATAAGAGGAATTGCATTTTTCTCCACAGAATTTTTTACCATTACATCTTGCTCTTGAACTCCCTTTTGTATAACTTCTTCCTCCTCCTTAAACGTAACCTTCTTCTTAGTACCTCCATCAATCTTTTCCCTTACACCTTCCTTCTCCTCATGCTTCGGTCCATCATAAGAGAGCCCACTTCTAGTGGTTATGACTCCACAAGCACCTTCAAGAGGACCTTCTTCCTTTAGACTTAATTGATACGCTATACACGCTACTTGTGACTTGATTTCTGTCAAGAGTTCCTCATTTCTTCTACACTTCCTCTCTATATCCCCCTCAAACTCTGGTATCTTTTCTTCCTTTTCCAAATACAAATGATTAGACTCATCCAACCAAGATTGTGATGGCCAACTTGTCTCATTCCATGAATCAAATGTGTAGTCTCCCCTATATGGCTCATACTCAACTTCTTGATGTCTCCTCCAATGGTTTTCCAAAGTATACACGTCCCTTCCATATCCATCATTTTTTCTCTCGAATTCACACATCAATCTCTCCATTTTTTCCAGCATGGAAATCATTTGATCTCGCAACATTTCTATCCCATTAGCTTCTCTCATTATTTTCGCTGCTTTAGGTTCCATCCTTCTTCTTGGCCATTGACTACTATTATTAGCTATCCGCTCTATCAAACTCCATGCTTCGTTCTCTTCCAATTCAAGAAACACTCCTCCTGATGATGCATCCATCAACATTTTTGTTTCATAATCCAATCCTCCATAGAATTGGCAAATCTGTTGACTCCTAGGAAGACCATGTTGCGGGCACTTATGTAAAAGATCTCGGAACCGATCCCACGCTTCATAGATAGGTTCATCGTACCTTTGCCCAAACAAGGTTATATCTGCCCTTCTTTTCAAAGTCAAACTTGGTGGAAAAAACTTGAATAGGAACTTCTCTCTTAAGTCTTCCCAAGTGGCAATATTTGACTTGTCTAATCCTTCGAACCAATGCCTCGCCGAGTCCCTCAAAGAAAATGAGAATAAACCGCAGCCGTATTTGGTCTTAGGGCACTTGGTTGATCTTAATGGTATCCGTGATTTCCAAAAATCGGGATATATGAACATTCGGATCCTCGGTAGCATGTCCCCCAAACTGATTATTCTGTATCATTTGAACCAACTGTGGCTTTATCTCGAATTGCGTGGCATTTACTCCTAACCGGAAACCACCGGTCATCGGCTCTCCTTGAGGTCGGAAGAGATTTTGAAGTGGTCTACGAGGACCATTCCTTTCATTAAGCAACGCCTTCATCAATTCAATTTGTCTTTCTAACTCTCCAATCCTCATTGTGTCTTCCCCCGGATTAGCCATTTCCAAATCAATCTCAATACTTTCTTGTCTTTGTTGTGCTTTCCTTTCCAAGAGCTCACGAGCCTTGGACCTCGTGATCATATACAACCTACACTTCATAAAAGAAACCAATTACCAAACCAAACAACTTGATCAACCAAAGGAACAACAACTATCTATCAACAAGCTAAAAGCAACAAAGTCCTCACAAGCAATAAAACAAACACCTAGCCTACAAGCTTCACTTTTCCCCCAATATCTAGCAACCTACTAAATGAAGTCCCCGGCAACGGCGCCAAAACTTGATGCGGCTAAAAGTTCAATCAAATTAAACCTCTAACTACACAAGAATAATATTTGTCAAATCCAGGT
>JAPKLW010000025.1:1368077-1383457 GCA_026898455.1 Plectranthus barbatus | reverse complement strand
TTCTAACTAGATTTATGAAAAATGACAAAAAGCTCTTCAAATAACTGCCTTTTCCCCTTTTATAGGCAAGCAAACAGGGCCTCGGATCGCCCGGTCGAAGTATGGCTCGCCCGGTCGAAGCTGGAAACCGCCACAAATCAGGAGAAAACTGCCCAGGCTCGGTCGGTCGGAGATGGCTCGGCCGAGCCTGCTCTCTGTCGACCTAGCTCGGGCGGTCCTGCACCCGCTCGATCGGTCGAGCCCTCTGAACACGTTCTGCACCTTCGCTCGGCCGATCCTGCACCTGCTCGGCCGGTCGAGCCCTCTGAATACCCCGCTCGGCCGGTCCTGCACCCGCTCGGCCTGTCGAGCTCTCCAAACTCCAAACACGTGCGATTTTCCTCCAAAACTCCACCAAAATTGCTCGTTTATGCCCAAAACCTATCCTACACAAATCAAACACACAAAGCACGAAAACACAACAGAAAAAATGACAAAAACATATGATACGGGAGTAAAATAGCCACAAACAAGCATGTGCACACATCAAAATATAGGTCATTTTACGCACGTATCACCTCACAAGATTCATCACATTCAAACTCGTAAATCTACTAAACATCAGCATTTTTGAAAGAATTAGAAAATCTGTAAACTATGGAAGACTCACATGGGAAGTGTTTCGCTCATTCACTATAGTGTTTAGGATAATTATGAGATCACACAAAAGTCATGCAAATCAAGTTCTACCATAGGCTTGCAAATAATCTCAATCTCCACTGCAAATATGTGCACACAAGTCTAAGATCTGAAAGGACTTTATTCAAGGTTGTAATGTAGGCTTTTGTGATGGGTAGGGAATATATGGCCAAGTGACTAAAATCAATCAAGTAATCCTCAATCAATCAATCCACTATCTATTGATATCTACCCAACTCCTTAGATTTTCAACACAAACCATGGCTCTTTTATTTCTTTCTTCTCTTTTTTTTTTTTTCTTCTTTTTATTTTTCACACATATCCTTTTATGCTCTAAACAATTTTTTTTTATTATTATACATTTGAGCTTATAAGGATTAACAAACACAACAACACATTTTTTTTTTCTAGAGCCCAACCTTTTCTTTTGCTTTTACCCTTCTAATAATATCTTATCCTTTCTCAAACAAATCCCAACCCACTCTCATGGACAAGAGTTGATTCCCCTATTTATTTCCAACTCATAGACAAAGAAAGAAAATATCATAGGCTCAAAAGGGTTGACTAGGGATAACATTTAATTAGGACAGTGTATGGGAAAATAGGTTAAACAAAGATGGCCTAAAATCACTTCCTAAACCTGTGCACACTAGCAGTCTTGAAAGAGAAACAGAGCAAGTTCTAGAGAAACTCAAAATTACAGACACACTCACAATCGAATTTCAGGCTCAAAAACTCACACTTAGGACAATTTTTCTTCCACAGTAAACATCAAATCATCATCTATCTCATGCCAACGCAAGTATCAAAACAAGTAATCATGCGGTATTCACATTCATAGACATACTCAACCACTATCACAATCAACGCAAGCTAAGTCAATCAATTCAAATCTTGCATTCTTGTCCTAGGGTTCAATCATACTCAAATTCCCACAATCTCGCATTTTATTCAAAAAAATTTATTCATGCAGAAATTTAAATAAAGCAAATAAAAGATAGAAAGGAGTTTCAAAACCCTTAAATCTTTATCCCCCCAAACTTATTCGAAAGTCAGAGAGAATAAGTTTGGAAATCAGATTCAGAATTCGAAACTGTACCTCAATGGTTGGCCTCAGACACCAACTTTTTATCCTTCATCTTCAAACTCAGACCGACGTGGATTTTGGCTGTTGGCACTCCATCTCGGCCGTGGCGAACATCATCTCGGCCGGGATGGAGCCTTCTTGTCGACCTCTGTCTCGGTCGAAGTGTTCCACGTTTTGGACTTCTGTCTCGGCCGTGGCAAGCTCTGCCTCGGCCGGGACGGACTTCATTTTTTTTTTTCAAAAGGAAAATGAAAACGTGAAGTAACAGTGAAAATTGAAAGAACTCGAAAATACTAAAAAGAAAAGGGAAAAATTGAAAATACAATGGGTTACCTCCCATTCAGTGCCTTATTTATCGTCGTGGCTCGACTCAGCTTCCAGCTCACCAAGGCGGTTGAGTCCGGACTCGTCGACCCCTTGAGTCTATCATGAAGACTTTCCGGTTTCTTATGACGGTGGTGTACTCGGAAGGAGGCAGCTTAATTGCCGATTTCACTGACTCATTTCCTCGTTCCCACCGGATGGCTTCTTCTTCTTCCTCCGGTTTCTCGTCTCCTTCTTGCTCTTCTTCTTCTTCTTCTTCAGCAGTAGTGATCCGGTTGCACTCCCCTTTCCTCTTGTTCTTATCTATGCAGAAGGTTACAGACTCTTCATTCGCTCTCTGTGTGATCTCCCCCTTCTTGCAGTCGATCAAGACACCAGCTGTGTCGAGGAACTCTCTTCCCAAAATCATGGGGGTGTTGGCATCTTCCTTCATCTCATGGACAACGAAATCTGCAGGAAAAATCAGATGACCAACTCTAATAAGTACATCCTCTACAATACGTTTTGGCTTGGACACAGATCGGTCCGACATCTGGAGGGTAATCGTAGTAGCTCTAATCTCTCCAATTTCCAGCTTCTTGTAAATGGACCAGGGCATCAGGTTGATGCTCGCCCCGGTGTCACACAGCACATTCTGGAACTCTTTGCCTCCGATCTCGATAGGTATCGAGAAACAGCCTGGATCCGATCTCTTGATGGTGATCTGCTTCTGCAACAGTAGACTGCACTCCTCATGTATCCTCACAGTCTCGTTCTCCATGAACTGCTTCTTCTCGCTCATCAGTCTTCTGAGGTACTTCATCTAACCGGGTATTTCCCTGAGAGCTTCAATAAGAGGAATGTTAATGTTCACTTTTTTAAGATTTTCAACAAAATTTTTGAATTTAGAATCTTCCCTCTTTTTCGCGAATCTCTGTGGAAAGGGCATGGGAGCAACCGGCTCAGTTCTTTTCTCTTTCTCTCTTTCCTTCTCGCTCTGCTTTGCCTTCTGTTTCGACCGGGATGCATCTATCTCGGCCGTCCCGCTCTCCATCTCCCCCGACCGTGTCTGGCTTGTCTCGGCCGGACTGGCATCTTCTATCTCGGCCGGGCTAGTTTCTGCCCCGGCCGTCCTGCATCCGTCTATCTCGACCGGGATGGGGGTCATCTCGGCCGAGACAGAGATGTTCTGCTCGTGATTCTCCACCTCTGTTTCACTTTCTCCTTCTTCCGGGTTGCTCGGGCCTTCATATCTCCTTCCAGATCGAAGCGAGATGGCATTTACTGGCTTTGCCTTTGCTGGGTTTGTCTCTGTTGTGCTCGGTAGTTGCCCCGACTTATGCTGATTTCCCAAGGTAGCGGCAATCTGACTCAACTGGGTGTCCATCATCTGCAGGTGCTTTGTCATCAGTTGCATGTGATTGGCCATGACTTTCACCTCATTCTCCACCTTGCCGAATCTGTTGTCTGAGCTTTTTATGAATTTCTCAAGTGTTTCCTCCAGCACAGACTGCTTTTTCTCCACAATTTCACCTCCAGTACCTACATCAAAACCAGGGGGAGGGTGTTCTGCAGCAATGGGGTTAGCATAAGAAAAACCAGGGTGAGATCGCCCATGGTTATAGTGATTCCCCTGATTACCTCGGTAGTTATTGTGATAAGTTTACCTCAGAATTCGCAGCTCCAGATGAACTGCTAGCTCCCCGGTTGATGTAGTCAGCTTCCACCGGAACAATAGCCATGCTCGGCTCTGCAACAGCTGCAACTTTAGCAGTTCCCAACTTCTCAATCTCTTCCCGGAGCTTTTTCACTTCAGCAACCACATCAAACTCTGGCTTGGCTTCCACGGCTTTGACTGGCATCTGTCTCTCAGTAGACCACTGATGGTTGTTCAGTGCCATGTCTGCCAGAAGTCTCATACTCTCTACTCCACTTTTCTTCATCAAGATCCCGCCAGCAGATGCATCCACCAATTCCTTCATGTGAGGATTCAGACCTTCATAAAAGTGGTAGACCTGCATCTCGAGATCAATTCCATGTCCAGGGCAGAGTCGCAGGAGCTCCTAGTACCTCTTTCAGGCTTCATGCAGTGACTCATCATAGAGCTGCTTGAATGTGGTGATGGCAGCTTTCCTTTTTTGCAACAGGCTTGGTGGGAAGTAGTTGGTGAGGAATGCTGCTCGCAGCTCCTCCCATGTCCCAATTTGGCTTTTATCAAGCCCAGCATACCAAGACCGCGCTTCGTCTCTGAGTGAGAAGGAGAACAGTCTCATCCTGATAACGTCTTGGGGGACTCCATTCTACTTTATCGTGTCGCACACCTCTATGAATTGGTTGAGGTGGGCATACGGATCCTCTACGGCTCTCCCCCCAAACTGGTTCTGCTGCACCATCTGTATCAGCCCTGTGCGCAGCTCAAAATTATTGGCGTTGATGCCAACCCTGAATCCTGCTTCCTCCTGCTTTGGTAAAAATCGGTCTAGAATAGACCTCTATGGCACCATGACCTGCCTTTCATTCAGTTCCGCCAATCTTGCGGCCTGCTCGGCTTGGGTAGCTTGGGCTGCAAGAAGTTGCGCCCTCAGTTGTTGCACCTCATTCACAAACTGCCTCTGCTCCTCTGGTGTCATGTTCTGCAGAGAGGCTTCTTGATTTGCTTCCATCTCGAAGTTCAGTCTTTTTCCTCTCTTTCTAATGTTTCTGCAGGTTGCTTCGATTTTTGGTATGAAAGGTTCAAGTGCCTTTCCTTTGTTCCGCGTGTTCATGCACCTGCACAGAAAATAAGGAAGAAATCAGTCTGTCCCGGCCATTTTGGACTTTATCTCGGCCGGGATTGTGGTTTTCGTCTCGGCCGGTTTGTGACTCAACTCGGCCGGGATGGAGAATTCGTCTCGACCGTGGTGGGACTCACCTCGGCCGAGACAGACGTGACTCGGACACACACGCACACGAAAAAAGAAAAACAGAACTGCCTCGAAATATAAAAATAAAAATTAAGAAAATACAACCCAATCCAGAAGTTCTTCAATTTTCCAGTAACGACTCGCCGTCTGACTATCCCCGGCAACGGCGCCAATTTGATCGATGCTAAATCTGCATACAAATTATAGCAAAGGGCAAATAAATTTATAAACAACCCAGGGGTTGGTCGATCCCACAAGGATAGTACAACGAGGGAAAATCATGTACTGGATATGGTTTTCAGATCTTTTGTTTGGGCAAATCAATTTTTGGGGTTTTGATTTTTTTCAAAACAATTAATTAAAGAGAAATTCGAATAACAAAAAGCACAGATTCTAGGGAAATCTACCAATCTGATCAACATGCAAGAATTAAATATTCAAACCCATAAAACACAATTTTGGTGGAAAACCTTTTAATGTGGAATTAATTCCTTGGTCGGGCAATTAAAACCTAAATTACTAATTAGTAATCTATCTCCTCTCGGTCTCAAAATACACCAATTAATCAATTTCATAAAGATCTAGATTTTCCTACAATTGAAATCTTCTTGGTCGGACAGATAATCAAAAGTATTAAACTCTCACTTCCTATTATCAATTTTCACCTCTCGGTCCTTCAATTAATAACAAAAACCTATTCCAATTTTCATCTCTCGATCCTTCAATTAAAAATAGATTTGAAATAAAATCAAAGAGTTTAAACCAATAAAAGGGTTTGAATAAATAAATCTAAACAAGCATCACAGATGGAGAAACCCTATAACCTGTTTAGGGTTCTAGCCTAGCATATTAAAGATAAACATTGCAGGGAAAAATAAAGATTGCATTAAAAAGGTTCAACAAATAAAAGTAAAGAGGAATTCTAACAAAACTTAAAGAAAACAGAAAATAAAGGTGTAAAAATTGTAAAGGGGGAAAAAGATAAAAACTAAATGAAGGTTTTCAAAACTAAAAGGGCTAATAATTCTGAGCTATTGAAGAGTTTATATAGTAGTAGGGTTGAGGCCTTGGATGCATATCTTCAAAAGGTATGATTTATTGCTTCCAAATTGATGTATATCTTGTTCCCCAAGCAATTCTCGCCCAAAATATATGAAAATCTCGCAAAATCTCGCCAAAATAGTCTGTCTCGGCCGAGATGGCCCTTGCCACGGCCGAGATGGAGAATTCGGCCCGGCCGAGATAGCTTCATTTTGGTCGAAACAGAGACGTTTCCGCCACTTCCGACCCTCCTGCACAGTCTCACGGTTTTGGCCATAACTTTCGCATCCAAACTCCGATTGATCCGATTCCAGTTGCGTTGGAAAGCTAACTCAAAGATATTTCAAATAACATGCTCCATTATCTCAGATTCCATCGGTGGACGAATTTGTGACTGTTCCTTTGAACATCTGCTGCTTTCGGTACGGGTTCTCCATTGGATTTGGCCTAAAACCTGCGAAATCTAACCATGGCAAGCATAATACCCTCTAATATATACTCATGCTCAGTTTATTCAAGAAAACATACAAAAATGCATAAAAGAAAAGAAAAACAATGCGATAAGTGAGTAGAAAAACAAGCTTATCACACCCCACTGCAAATTGGTGTTGTGGAGGTGCACTATTTGGATCGCCCATAGACACAGGTATTATTGACCTAGCGACATTAAACCAAGCACTTGTTGGGAGGTAACCCAACATTTTACTGCTTTCCTTTAATTTTTCGTGTAATTTCTTTACATTCAGTATTCGTCGAGTCATTAGGAATTAGAGTAGTTAATTAATTTTCAAGTTTCAGTATTAATTTCTCCATCTGAAAATCCACGTCGATCGACGTAAATTCCTCATCGATCGACGCCACGAATTTTCATAAAAAATAAAAAAAATTAAAATTTTAAAATTATTTTTGTGTCGATCTATGCGAGAAACAGAGATGCGGCGTCGGGGGATTTTTAAAAACCCTGAACCCTCACTTCCCCATTCACAACACACGCGCACACATTCGAACCCCAACTTTTCCCCGTTGATTTTTTTGCAAATTTCCTCGATACAACTCATGGTATGTTTACTAACCTCATTCCATTCTATTATTGGCTTGAATTGTTAATTCTTTTGCAAGATTTCTAGGGTTTGAACCATAAAATACTCATTTTGGATTTATGTCTTCAAATTCGATTTCTCTGGAATTCATGATTAATTGATCGATATGGGTTGAAGTTTTAGTCGATATATGCATGTTGTAAGATTGTGTAGCTTTGAAATTTGATATTGGTAATATTTTCATGATTAAAATTGAATTTTTGGCTATTTTCTCACATTTGAACGAAAATTGGTTTGGGAATTTTATCATTTGGGGATGAATAATTGGAGGAAATTGTGTGAATTGCACGTTTGATTAGCCAATTTGATATGGGTATAGCAACAACTTGATTTTTGGATTGAATTTGGAGTTGGTTGTTTGGAATCATATGGAATGAAATTTGAATTATCTTATTGATTCACATATACCCTTTTTTCAGAATTCTCATGGCTCATCAACCACAGTTCGCTAACTAAGAGGCTCAGGATCGGTTCGACAACTTCTGCCACCCAAAGTTCACCATCAAACAAACAATGTACCCCTGCCCGGCGACCATGGAGCAGTTGGGGATTCGGAGGGATGTCGAGGCCCTCTTGATGCGTGCCGGATGGAGGAGATGGATGACAGCACGATGGGTCACATACCCATCGTTGGTGCTGGAGTTCTTGGCCTCTCTTCACATCTACGAGGTCCAGCCACAATCCGAGCCAACCACTATCACCTTCTAGCTCTGTAATCAATAATTCAAGCTTCCAGGGACGTGTTGGACCACATTTGTGGAGCCCCACAACAGGGAGACAGTTTTGTTCCTGAAGACTTCAACGAAGTGGACTTTTGGCAGCAGAGTGTAGCCGACGCAGACCCAGGGGCATTTGACTCCGGTAACCTGAAG
This sequence comes from Plectranthus barbatus, assembly GCA_026898455.1. Classification (NCBI taxonomy): domain Eukaryota; kingdom Viridiplantae; phylum Streptophyta; class Magnoliopsida; order Lamiales; family Lamiaceae; genus Plectranthus; species Plectranthus barbatus. The sequence continues at coordinate 1,375,473 of JAPKLW010000025.1, read as the reverse complement.
GCATCTTCCATTGACAACCCCGTCTTCAAGTACCTGCAGCGATGCATAGGGTCTCCATCGCCGGCCAAAATGAGAGTGACAAGGTCCGGTATGACGAGCTCTATGCTATCCACTGCATGCTCACCGGAGAGAAGTTCAGCCTCGCCGCCCTCGTCCTGAATCATTGGAAGAAGCAAATCCGGGCAACCAAGGGCAACATCTGGAGCGGGGAATTGATCACCCCAATTGCCTTGCATGTGGGCATCGACCTGACGGACATCTCGATGCTCGAGGGGAGCAGGGGCCTTGACCCTGCACAGTTGGTGCAGATGCAGATGCTTTCACCCCGCGAAGAGGGGCGGTTCCTGAAGATGTCCAACGGGGACAAGTTTCCCCTGCCACAGCCCGTCCTAACCCGAGTCACAGACACCCGGTTCTAGGAGAACTGGCTGATGAGCACACCAGCCCACATGCAGCTGAGGGTTGTGCCCCAAGGCAGAGCAGGCACTTCCCGCCTCCGCCACCAACAGTCGGCTTAGGAGGAGGGAGCACGGCCCAGCTGCGAGGAGCGGCGAGAGGCGAGACGCTAGGAGCGCCAGCTGCTTCTGGAGATGCAGCAGGAGGAGGAGGCTGCCGAGGAGGAGGCACCTCATGAGGAGGAGCCCATTCGCGTGGAGATGGAGATTCCAGCCTGGACCGGTGGAGCATCATCCGGCTACTTCACGGGAGAGTCATCTTCTTCTGGAGTAGACCTGGCTACGCTTTACCAATTCATGCAGCAGCAGGCCGCAGAGCACACCGCCGAGCGAGTCCAGCAGGCCGAGTTCCGCCAGCATGTCACCATGAGGATGGGAAACATCGACACGCAGCTACAGCGCCTACTTCTGGCTGAGGACGAGGAGCCAGAGACCACCTACGCCCGTCGGCTTTGACAGCGTCGGGAGCAGCGTCGGAGGATGCAGGACTACGTGGACGTGGAGATGCAAGATCCTCAAGATGAGGAATGAGGTATCGTTTCACTTTTCCACCATCTGACTTTCAAACTTATCCACTCCTTTGAGTGAAATAAGTTTGGGGGGATGAGGACGACTGAAAAGGGAAACGTTTGTTTTTATTGTTTTTATTTTATTGTTTGCAATTAAATTTTCTAGTTTAAATTAATCATTAGGTTAGAATTTCAAAATTGCGGCTTAGGTATTTTAGTTTAGTTTTGTTAGGAGCTCTGAACCTAGGACTGTCGAAACTATTTTTGATTATGTTGGTTTATGAAATATGTGATTTATCATGCTTTGAATGAAAATTGTTGGTTGTTGAGTGATTTGAATTGCTGATTAAGAATGATGATCTGTGTGATAGAGTAGCCGATGATAGGAGTGAATTGCTTGATAAGTTGAGTTCTGAAGTATGAATTGTGCATGAGATTTGTTGGAATTGAATGATTATTAAGGAGAACAAAAATTTGAACCCTTGTGAAAAATTTGAGCCTCCAATTTTTTTCGTTTGATGAGAGATAAAGTCCTTTAGCAATAACATCCTAGAATTTGACGAGTTTCTCTCTCGAGGTTGCATTAAGTGTAGTAATAGGGTGAAAAAGATCTTAGGCACGTTCTTTCTAAAGCCCATCTCCGGTACACTAACCCTTGATGTCCACTTGTAGCCACTTTGTGCCTTGAATGATTTTTCTTCTTTTTAGAATGGTTTATGAGAGGAAGTTTGTTGTGGGAAGTGTAATAGATTGTGGGAAAATTTGTGAATTGATGAGAACTTGGAAAAGAAAAGAAAATCATGTTTTGAGTATGAGTTCCATGTATTAGAATAGGGTGCCCATAAAAAAAATTTAGAAGGGTGAACATGACTGAAAAGGAAAACAGGTGTTGTTTTAGAAGGTTCACAAACATATGGGGTCCGAGAAAAAAGAGAGAACAAAGAGAGCATGAATGGACAAAAAATGTGGTTGCATGCAATAAAAATTGCAAGTACGATGTGTTTGGATTAAGAAGTTGTTAATGTTGTATATTTTGATATCACTTAGCCAAATATATTCTACCCCTTAGGCAAGCCACATTACAACCAAAATAAAGACCTATTTGATTCCCTGAAAAACTACACTGCCAAGCAGTGGAGAGATGAGAAACTAGTCAAACTTATGGTGAGGTGAGCTATAACCTTGATTGAGTGTCAAACACAAAAACCCATATCATTGAGCGATGAGTGCAAACACTGACCGGTGAGGCTCCTCCTTAATGATTTGACAATTCGAACTATGTTGAGTGTGTGGTATGTATGAATGAATGTACTTGGATAGTTAAGGAACTTGTGAGGCATTGCATGCTTGTATCTGCACTTGATTTGAGTTCTTGATTGCAATTTGATCGAGGATGATCAATGGTTTAAATTTGGGGGAGTTGATAAGTTCGTATTTTTACCAACTTATCAAGTGGTTCTTAGACTATTTTAGGTTGTTTTGAGATTGTTTATGTGTTTTGTAGTGCGTGAAATGGCTTTGGTGCTTTTAATGTCTATATGGATGTTTTATGCAAGATTCTAAGTCAAAAATAGAGAAAAATTGGAAGTTGTTCGAGTCTCAGTTCAAGGGTCAACGTAGCTTGGCACACAACAGTCCATGTCGATCAACGAGGGCCGAGCCTCAGCGATTGACAAGGGCCGAGCCACAGCAATCTACGAGGGGCGAGCTACATCAATTGACGAAGGAATGAGCCGTAGCGATCGACGGTGCAATTGCATCGATCAATGCAAACAGAAAGATGGCGTCAATCGATGGGATTCCTGCATCGATCGACACGCATGGTGGACCTCAAGATTCTGATTTGTTTCAAAGATATGAATATATCTTTCCCAAAGATATGATATAACTCATCCATAACTTCTATAAAAGCCATGTAATTCGAGATTTCACAACATAATCATAGAGAATAGAGCTAGAAACAATTAGAGTTGAGTTTTTATAGTCTTTTTTGCAGCAAGGTTAATTTAGTTTTGAAGACAGATTCTTGTTGGAAGATTCTCTTTTCAAAGTTAATGTTATTCAAGTTTTATTTTTCTTTTATGAATTTTACCTTGAATATGATTAACTAAATTCTATTCAGATTCTAGGGTTTTCGAACTATCAAGTATGCATGTTTAATTTGTTGAATTAATTTCCATTTCATACGTAGTTTATGAATACTGTTCTTATTATAATTCTGATTTGTTGGCCACATGTTAGGATTAATTTAGTTGAGAATTAGAGACTCAAAAGGTGATAGTTTTCAATGGAAAAAGTATTTCATAATATAAACTAATTTCTTGTCTTAACGGAAAGAAATAGATTATAGGAACAAATTTGTAGGTTTATGGAGTTAATTGAATTAGCCTTGAGACTGAAAAGATAAAGGAATTCGATTAATCTACTTTGTGAATTGTCTGATCAAGAAATTCATAATAGTTTTCTGATGTTTCACTATGAATAAGGGTTTAAGTCGGAAATTAATCAATCAAGATTTACAAGTACTACTTGATAGGTAGAATATTCCCTAGGATCTGTATCTCAACTTAATTATGAAATTCCAAATTTGATTGCCCTAGTCAGTAGCTTAAGAACTAACGATTTAGTACGTCAGATTTTCATTATTTCATTCCCCTGGGATACAATAATCACACATACCGCTTTACTATTAGCTTTTTCTACATCGCTGATAGAAAAAAAAAAAGCGATCAATATTCTTTTACAAAATATTACGTTTGGTTTGGTTCTTGGTTGTTTATGCAGGTTTCACACACAATTGAGCCGTTTATAGGATATGACTGAGTGCCATGGGGCCAATCGATGCTTGCTTGCATCAGGAACGGCGACCTAAATATATTTTAGGCCAAAATTTAATGGAAACCCTTACCGAAAGCAGTTGATGTTCAAAGAAGCAGTCACGAATTCCTCCACACATGGAATTTGAGCTAATAGAGCATAGCAGTAGATAGAGCTTCGAGTTAGCTTTCCAATGCTACTAAAGTCGAGTCAATCGTAGTTTGGGAGCAAAAGTTACAGCCAAAACTGTGAGACTACGCACGTTTGTGACAAGAACGACGACAAAATTACAAAAACGGCGATCGCCGTTTCTGCTTCTGGGTCGCCGTTTTAGTAATTTTCACCTTTTCATTCATAACGACTTTGGCGACCCACATGCGAAAACGACAATTGCCAATTCTGTTTTACGGATCACCGATTGCGTTATTTTGGCAAATTTTCAGTCCAAATCCCATATCTTTTCAGATCTAAAAGTGCTAGATATAAATAGAGGGTCCAAGGGCAAAAAATAGATCTTCTACCATTATTTTTTGAACGAGAAAACCTAGATAAAAGAGAGCAGAGAGGAACTCATAAGTATGAAGGCTAAGGATTCAAGATTGAAGACTTTGGGTTATCGATTCCATCTTTCCTTAGTTTTCTTATCCTTTGTACTCTGTGATTGTAAAATTTAGAATGTCTGGCTATGTCCTCTTTGGATTCTAGGGTTTTGAATCTATGTTGAATTTTATGCAATCATTTATTTAATTTGATTTTCCCTTTCCATTCGCATTCTGATTATTCCTGAGTTTTGATTAATTGCTTGATATTGGCCATTGATGGCGATTTGATTGATATTTCTCAAACTGAGAGGTCTAGGTTTATCAATAGGTTGCAGGATAATTAGATTTAATTAATTGAATATCCGAAAGGAATTTAATTACTTAAAGGGTTTTAAAATCTAAGGTTTTAATCAAGAGTAGAATTCCTTCTGCGCGTCCGAGAGGAGTCTTTAGGATTTTTATTTCCATGTTATGGTTTAGAGTTCGAGAGAATTGCTTGATAACATATACGTGATTAGCCCATGCATTTGAAAATTAAATTGGATTCGGATTGAATAAATGTTGCCTAATTATTCTTGATGGTGGATTGCCCTGGAATCCTGTTTCTCTATTATTTCTCAACTCAAAATCTTTTATTTTCTTTCTTTTAAATATTTCTTTTCAATATTGCCTAGGATTAGTAAACAAATCACTTACCGGTTTGTCTAGATAGTAGTAAAATAGCTATGTTTTAGTGCTCGGTTATATTTCAAATCTGCAATCTTCGAGATCAATAAATTTTTACTGCCCTCTGCAGTGGTCTGTACACTTGCAGTATTTAGCGCGTTGCGAAATGCGCTATCAAAGATGAGAAGTGGGAGTCTCTGAGCTAACGTCTACTTCAATAGCTTGCATTGAGACAACTTTCACTGGTCTCTAAGATTAATCTAAATGAGATAAAGAATGATGGAAAGGGCATGCAGTATGGGTCGAGTATGTATGCTAAATCGTCTTTTTACATCCGAAGTTAGGATTGAGGTTACTTTGGCTTAGATGTTGCCTGAGCACAACTCATGCATGAGATCCCTGCTTAAGATAGGTGAACATGGTCTAAAGACCTCCAATATAAATTTCTTTTGTCGGTGGATACATGGCATGGAGAGAAATTAAAGGACAGATTTTGGTCTGGTCGAGCATTTGCCGTAAACGTCTACTTCAGTAGCTTGTGATAAATTAGCTTGGGCAATTGGAGGAAGCAAATTGCATTGTTTTATCTAAAGGTTCTATGCATATTTGTTTCAATCGTTCGTAGTATGTGCTTACTTTAATCCGCTTATTTGTTTTCAGATATGTCTATTATTTCATCGCTCGTTAATTCAATTGAACACAATTCCTTGACTGGTCCGAATTTTCCTGGATGGAAAAGTGACATTCTCCAACTCTTGGATTCATTTGGACATTTGTTTGCTCTGCAAACTCCCTGTCCGAGTTTGCCGACCGATACATCTTCCGAAGAGGAGCGTGCACAGTATCACATGTGGATGTGGTCAAATGGCATGGCCAGACAATATATCTTGGGTGGTATGTCAGATGCACTGCGTCCTCATTATAGTAATGTATGGTATGCGCGAGAATTATGCGACGTCTTAACGTAGCATATGGCAGACTCGATGGACATGCTAGATCCAGTCTTATCAAGCCCATTGTAAGACAGAAAATAGGACAGGGCTGTTCAGTGCATGAACATGTGGAATCACTCATCCAGCTCATCGATGAGTACACATTAATGGGTGGTTAAATTGACAATGATGTCAAAATTGAATTGATACTCAACACGCTACCGAAGTCATTTGATGACTTCAGAATTTCTGTTGAGAAAAACAAGAGTGAGTATACTGTTCACAGTCTGCTGAAGGATCTTGTACCAGTAGAAGCTTCTTCAGTCTTTTCTGTAAGTCGCTCTGATTTGCTTCCGAGTTAGAAGAGTGACGTCAAAGAAAAGATGAATGAAGGAAGCACTGGGAGAAGTCTTGCATTATCAAGTCATTCTAGATCTCTTGCTGAAAGTTCTTCTAAATCGCGTCATAATGACACGAAGAAGAAGAAGAATGGTAAAGGAGAGAGGAATAAAGGAAAGAAAGATAGCAAGAAACACAAATGTTTCAAGTGTGGAAAGAAGGGTCACTGGAAAGTAAATTGTCCAAGTTTGATAACTAAGGGACAAGGTACGTCATCTTTTGCATTATTTGTTGAAACATGTTTAGTATCAGTTTTCTACTCCTTAGTGAGTAGTGGTAACTGAGGTCACTAATCATGTTTGCTACGCTTTGCAGGGGATCAATCTTAAAGCTTGGAGATGGCGGGATTACCATCTCAAAGACTGATGCTAGAAGTTGCTACTTCCGTTGATGGAGATTTTACTTTATGTTTATGATAAACAATGTTTTAGTTTTGAAGAGATGTTTTGTATAAAACTCATTTCGATTTCTATGGATTATTAGTTATTTTGATAGATTTATTCTGTCATGAGGAATAACAGTGTTTTCTATTATTAAATGGATGTTTATCTCTTCATTACTTGTTTATATAAACTATAAGTGTTCTAAGGCACAATTTAAAGAATCTCTATAGAGATAGGTTACATCATTCTAAGTAGTCTTAAGTAATTCATGGAATTATGGATTTAATTCAGGTATTCCCAAGAATGGTACTTATAAGAACTACTTAGAGGAATAAGATGATAACCAGGCCTTTTAGTAGGCGACTTTATCTCTGGAAGTTATTTCGTGTTTGCTCTGTTTTGAGTCTACTTCCGCAGTTGCCTTAATAAGCATTGATACTGTAATCACTTAAGATATGGATATGTTTATCTAATTCACTACAAGTCTTAGTCTCTAGCTTTAATCAAGAGCGTTTAAGACTAAGGTCGAGAAGAAGTTAAACAAGACCGTAAAAACATTATGGTTCATTCATAATGGTGTGTATATAAAAGTGATGTGTTTTATAGTATCTGGCAGAGCAAAGGGATTGTATTCCAGTTGACTGCACTTGTCATCCCTTAAAAAGGATGGTGTAGCAACAACGGAATAAAATT
>JAPKLW010000025.1:1349913-1361586 GCA_026898455.1 Plectranthus barbatus | reverse complement strand
GGTTTCATTAAACCCTAACACTATAAATAGCCAAACCCTAGATCAGAGCAGGTGATGAAAAACATATTTTCAGTATACAGAAAGGGGCGACGGCTAGGGCTATTCAGGAAGGAGGGATTTTCTCTGATCAAATCCTCCGGCTGAATCAACTTGGTAGAATAATCCTCACCAGATTTCCAAGGAGCAAGGGACACAGATCAGAAGATCAGATCTGTAGGAACAAGAGAGAGAGGCCATCGATTTCTTCAAGAAGAAGAAGCCATCGTTTTGTTCATATTCCGCTTCAGATCTGAACGTTTTTCACCGTTATCATACTCCGATCTGTCCTGTAGATCAAACGGTGGAAAAAGGTATAATCCCTAATCCATCTTGTACAATTAATTTTGTAGGAGCATGCATAGGCTTTGCATGGTTTATTTAATTGCATTTATTTTGATATCCTAAGAACGATCCTGCGAATTGAATAACAACTCATGTTGTTGATCGTAGACTCAAACCCTACACAACCCAGTGGGGTTCAGAACCATCCCTTTCATTATTTTGATCTCAGCAGGAACAGCCATTTTTTATCAGAAGGAAGCTACTTTAGAAATGTCGAGAAAAACATAGTTGAGCACATTCTCTGGTTCACAAGAAGAAGGTATTTATAGACAACACTTTTGTCATGATTCAGAGCATGCGACAATTCATAAATGCTGACACGGTGCTTCACAAGCAAGTTTAAGATATGATACGTCCGTATTGAATGCTTGATATCCACAAGAATCAATCTCCTACGGACACGTGGACAAGCAGTTTTATATACTGAAGAATACAGAGATCAGTGAACGGTCACGGCTCAAGAGTACAACAATTCAGAATTCTGTAAAAAGAAATGCAGTACCGTACTTTGTCAAAACTATCATAACAGTTTTGAAAACTTTCAGTTTTCTTTTGTCTACTAAATTTGTCATAACAGTTTACCAAGAGAGGTTATGAAGAAAAACTATCTCTATTCTCAAGAACGAGTTTTGAATTCTCGCGAAACAGTCAGCTGAAGGAAACACTTATAAGGAGCGGTGTTATGATGTATTACGCTGAGACACGTCGCCTCATCCACGTGCTACGCACACGACATGACAGAATAGAAACAGACGCTCCTACGTCACCCTTCATCACAGCCGCAAAACTCAGAAAGTGAAAGATCATCTCAGCCGTGGATCTAACTGGGTCAAAACATTGATTAAACCCTCTGTGATCACTCCTCATCCTCCATTGATTCTCTGCAACCCTTGCCTCTCAAATTTAGAGTGTCCCTAATCTTGAATCTTTATACCACTCAAATCATTCATACGATCAAGGGCAAGAGAAATATTTCATCCAACGAAGGTCCGAGCGCATCACGGAGAACAGGGAAAGGCAATGCCTCCAAAGAAATCACCCATAAGGAACTTAAGCACAAATCCAACAATATAGTCGATGCCATTGATCTCTCAAAGAAGGAAATCCGAATAAGTCAAGTTTACAAGGAGAAGGTCCTAAATGTGAAGGAAATTGATTATTTGTGTTCCGATGAGGAATTTTATGATAAACTGCACAAGGAGAATCTGATACAGTTTCTGGGTTTACACCCTCATAAGTTCAAGCCTCACCGTGTCACTGAGTTCTACGAGAATGCCATTGTTGACAATATCGGAAAATCTTTCAAAACCAAGGTGAACAAAGTTCTGATGCTTATAAATGCAGATACCATTGCTGAATTCTTCCGTCTACCTAAGACAGGAGTCCACATCGCCAGTTACTTAAAGAATGATGATGGGGCATGGCAGAGACATTGGAATGCCTGGAAGAAGCCATAGTATAAGGACTCATTCCATCTACCAACAAAGGTTTCCGAGTTGAAGCCTTTCTACAAGACTCTAAGTGAGGTAGCACTTGATCGGTTTTGTATACAGAAAGCATTTATTATAATGAGTATATGGCGGTTCATTTCTCCTATCTATTGAACTAACTTGCATGTATGTAACAACAGTATCCTCTTGTCTCACCGATAGGGACAATCATACGGCGTGTAGAAGATCGCAGAAGATAGTATGATCACTTGACCTTGTGAGACATAAACCTGATCACAGCCGAGACAGCGTATGAGGATACGCCCGTCCGGATGGTTGCGGCATTGTCGGAATAAGTAGTTTGTCTTGGTTACTTGACATGCTGGTACGCAAGGGGTGGCGTATTGATGGACCGCAGTGAGATGTATTCGACTGTCTGACATTAGCGAATACAAGATCTCGTTCTTGATTAAGTCCAAACCCTAACGAAGGTTCAGGGGTTCGCACGGATTGACTGTTGCATTGACTTGCTATGATGGAGAGCCTAAGTAACGTGCTCATATATCTGCATCTTAGGTAGCAGCAGTTCGTGTAGTACTGCCTAAGACTGGGTTTAGGTAACTGTATCCGAGTAATAGGATGGGGACATTCCCTGAGGAGCTCAATGATGTTCATCGTGCTTAGTCCTGCAGGCTGATTAAGTTCAGGCACGAGTGATAAGGATTGAGTGGTACTACTCAGGAAAAATAAGATATTAATTAATTTTAGTTAGAGCTTGTCAGAGGCTCCGATTAATTAATGAATATCAGGTAACCTTAAATATGGGGATTCTCAGTTAAATGCAGCTCGTTCTCACGACGTGGTAATAAAGGGGTAGGTCAGTATTAATTCTGTGGTGAAAAGGAATTAATATTAATTAATTTATTATGTCCTGGGTTGTGGACATGGGAATTAATTAATTGATAGGCCCACTTTATTATTTGCATTTGGTCCCAGGTCTGGCCCAATTAAATGTGCTGAAAAGGCCCAGTAGCCCATCAGGGATAAAACCCTAGGTCTATAAATAGACCACTCTCTCTAGAAACCCAAGCCACCTTTGAATACAATTCAAATCAGTGAAAGCCTAGATAGAGAGAGAGTTGGGCGGCGCCTGTAGAGGGGAAAAGAAAGGTTTTTCTGTTCCGTCCTACAATACAGATCTGTGGAATCCTCATCAGTAGCAGATCTGAACAGCGTTGGGATACAGATCTGAAGACCTGATATGGAGAACAGAAATCTTTATTTTCGTTTTTCTTTAGTTTCAATTAAATCTTGAAATTAGTATTCTAATTTCATATTCCGCATATTTAATTGAAATCGCGTGGTTGGTTCAAGTTTGGAATTCAAACGCGAAAGATCGGATCAGACTCTACGGAATAAAGATAATATTTTCATCCACGAGTTATTTAAATTCATAGGAGCATGCTAGGCTTTGAGTAAAATTATCGTATGCAATATCCATAAATCGATCTGGCTCAATCGGTTTTTGTGATTCGGTTCACATGAAAACCCTATAATTGGTATCAGAGCCAGGTTTCTGATTTATGGCTCTGTTGCATATAATAATTCGAATATGCATGTATGAATTTTTATTTATATCGTGGATGGTTTTTGTTCCTCGTGGCAACCCGTTTGATTCAGCTCGCGATTGTTTATCCGTGTGGGGCTGAATTATTTTTTAAAATCACGAGAAAATCCATGATGAGTGTAGATTTAAAATATTGTAATAAAATAGATTGTTCTGTAATTTTATTTTCAAATCTGTAATTGAACGGGTCGCGGACGAAGAATGAAGATGAAGGCCAGCGGATGGGGCGGCGGTGCACGGCGGCGGCGGGAGGCTGCGCGCGCGTGCAGCCGCAGGCGGATGGCGGTAGCGGCGGCCGCGGGCTGAGGCTGCGGGCGCGCGGGAGCGCGCGGGGCAGCCGGCGGCAGCACTGCAGCGGCGGCGGCGCTGCAGCGGTGGCGGTTGGTGGCGGCGGCGGTGGCTGTCGTCGGCGGCTGCTGTCCCTGCGGCGGTGACTCGTGTATTGGTGGTTTGTGCAATCCTGTGTAAACCCTAGGGTTTGCATTAGGGTTAGGGCAAAACATCAGATTACAAAAGCCTAAAGCCCAAAAGATTTGGTGGTTGAAGATTTGGTGGTCCCAGAAGATTTGAATTTATTTATTTAAATTCAAATTGTAATAGATAGGATTTTATTTTTTCCTATTTTTGGGGCCATGAGGAATTTTTGTTTGTCTTAATTGTCCTCGCATGCTAAGTGATTTATTATGTGCGCAATTAAGCATGAGTAGATAATAGGAAAAGCATGATTTACTGCTTTTATTATTTATAGGTTTCCAAGCATGCTTATGTGATTAATATCTTGTTGGATTATATTTTGGAATTTTTGGGGTTCTTTAATTACATGCAAAAATTCAGGAAAATATAATAACAAAGAAATTATATGTGCATATAGGAAACCTTTTAAAAGAAAAATACTAAGCGGATTTTTTAATTAAAATCAATAGACCTCCACAAAGCGGTCCTAGACTGTAAGTGTATCTCTCGTTCTAGTAAACGTCTACGAGTGTAGCTTGCTAGTTCCTAGAGGTGCATGGGTACGGTTGTTGGAATTTCTAGACAAACAATTTAAATCATGTGAATAGTGGGAGGGTTTACGAGTGTAGCTTGCGTAGATCTCTTCCATAAGTATTCTAGGATTGATTTAAATTATAGATAACAAAAGCTTTAAGGGCTGTGCGGTATGGTTACGTGCCATGCTAAACTGTTTCTTTTGGCCAGAGTTAAATTTGTGGTTCATTGCTTAGAAGCATCGTAGAATATAATGCAAGAATTGCATCCCTGTTCTTGAGAGATGGCTTGGTCTAAGGTTTTTACTAATTATTAATTTCTAGTGTCGAAAGGTTCCCGACATGGTAGTGAAATTAAAGAATTGGGGCTTAAAACCTGCAGTTCTGGTTGAGGGTGACATCGTAAACGTCTACGAGTGTAGCTTGCGATGGGTACTCTTGGGCAATTAGTGGAAAACATTTGTATTTGATTTATTAAAAGGTTTTCAATACATTTGTTTTTGAAGTTCTTCATGCATGTTCTTATTTAAGATTTTATTGTTTCAGATATGTCTATGTCTACTGTCGATCATTTACTTGCTCTCAATCCTTTAACCGGTCTGAACTTTCCTGAATGGAGATATTGCATCGAGTATATTCTCCTATCTAAGCAACATATGTCTGTTCTCACTATGATGCCACTTGCTCCGCATGACCATAGAGTCTCTAGACGTCAGAAAGAATTCTATGACAGATGGGTGGTATCTGAGGATTTTACTTACAAATTAATCTCAGATAACTTGTCTAGAGAATTGAAACTGAAATATATGAGCTTTACAAGCTGTGTTGAAATCTGGATGGACTTGGTAGCAACGTATGGCAGTGTGGAAAGAACTATCAGTTGTAATCTTGTGAAGGATCTTGTTTGCAAGAGAATGACTGAGGGCAGTTCAGTGACAGTGCATGTGATGATGATGGATAACATCATGAATCGATTCATACGCAGAGGTGGATGTATCAGTGATCAGGCAAGGATCGATATAATCCTGAACTCATTGCGACTTTCCTTCTATGACTTTAAAAAGGATGTTGCTGAGAGAAGCGAGTATACTTTTAAAGAGTTGCTAACTGATCTCTTGGCGGAGCAGTCCTGTATGCCACCTTCTTACCATAATGAATTATCAGATTTTGTGCATAGTCTGAACACATTGAAAAATGTGGTAAATGACCAGTACAGGAATCTGATTGTTCAAAGGAGGCAGAAAAGAAAGTCTAGAGAGATGGAGGTAGTTGTTGTCACTTCAAGTGAGGAAGCATGTGGAAGTAAGTGACAAGGTACGCCATTTGCATTTGTAACGAAAACGTGTTTAGCATCAGTTTCTACTCATTCGTGGGTAGTGGATACTAGAGCTACTGACCATGTTTGTTACACTTTGCAGGGGTTCACACCGAGGAAGGTGCTGAAGAATGAAGAGGTTACCATCTCGATGGGGAACGTAGCACAAGTGAGTGCAACTGCCATTGGAGATTTCACCCTGTATTTTGATGATTCTGTTTTGACTTTGAGAGATGTTTTGTACGTGCCGGATTTTCGGCGGAATCTTATTTCAATTACCAAACTATTTATGGATGGATATTTAGTTATTTTTTATAGTGGTGTTTCTATCATTGGTAATAACTGTGGTATCTGTCGTGGGATGCTAAATAATTCTCTCTATGTTATTAACTGTAATCATAATACTTCCGCAAGTATTCATGTAATTCATCCGAAATTGATAATCCTAGGAAGAGAAAACTTAATTCTTCTGATGAGGATCTTACATATCTCTGGCACTTGAGACCGTGACACATCAGCTTGAAGCGGATTCAGCGACTTGTAGATGGCGGTGCATTGGACTTAGTCCGGGCTGTACCTTATCAAGTCTATGAATCCTGCATCGAGGGTAAGATGTCAACTAGGCCCTTCAAGGCTAGTCAGTCTCGAGCAGAGGAAGTGTTGGAATTGATCCATTCTGACTTATATGGACCTATGTCTACACAGGCTCGTGGAGGGTACGAGTACTTCGTCACTTTCATTGACGATTACACAAGGTACGGATACGTTTACCTGCTTCGCTACAAGTCTGAGTGCTTTGAGAAATTCAAAGAGTTTAAGGCTGAGGTAGAAAAGAAGGTCGGGAAAACTATCAAGTCGCTGCGATCTGACCGCGGTGGCGAATACCTCGGTAACGAGATCCTACAGTATTTGTCAGATAATGGGATTACATCCCAGTGGACTGCACCGGGTACTCCCCAGCAAAACGGTGTAGCCGAAAGAAGAAATTGGACTCTTCTAGAGATGGTAAGATCAATGATGAGTTATGCAAACTTACCAATTTTGTTTTTGAGATACGCATTGGAAACAGCAGCTTACGTGTTAAACGTAGTGCCTTCTAAATCGGTTCCAAAGACGCCTTGTGAGCTCTTTCTTAGTTGCAAACCAAGTTTGTGCAAGTTTAGAGTATGGGGCTGTCCGACACACGTACTGTCGAAGGAACCTGATAAGTTAGAAAACAAGTCAAAGGTGATACTGTTTATAGGGTATCCCAGGCAAACGAAAGGTGGTTACTTTTACTGTCCTGAGAGTCAGAGAGTCGTTGTTAGCACCAACGCTAGATTCTTGGAGGATGAGTATGTGAGTTATCACAAGACAAGGAGTGATATCGTTTTTCAAGAAATTGAAAATGAAAATGTGAATCCTAAGGAAGGGCCTGGAAGTGGTTCAGCACCACAGGCGCGTTCTTCAGTGCATGATGCAGAACCACAAGTTACTGCACCTACTGCTGGCACGGCGCCGATGCCTCATCGTAGTTGAATTTCTGTGGAGTACCTTGAAATTCAATATTGACTAATCAATCGGACAGTCATATCCATTGGTGGTGTCTTCGCATATATCCTTCGTTGTTGGATCAACTCGCTTCTTGGGTCGTAGGAGATTTCAATCTGGACTACGGTACTTGAAGGTTTTCGCATCCAAAGGTGTTGGATCTTCCCCTGTTTTTGATTTCAATTGCTTTTGCGTCGCGTCCGAGTCGTTTCTGTTGAGTTCCTGGGCTGCGATCTAAGCTTTCCCGACGAGGATCGTATCATTTTAGCACCAGAGCCAGGTTTCATTCGTCAAATAGGTTATGTCTTTCTTTTCCTTTCATTTTAGTTCAATATCGTGTCTATCAATATTCATGTTGTGTCCTTCCTCTTCTTTGTCTTTCATGTTCGTGTGTTTAGTGTGTCAAAAAAAATATAAAAAATCGAGTCTTGTCTTGTTTCCTTTCGTGTCTTTTGTGTCGTTCATGGTTCGTATATTTTCGTGTCTTTGAGTCGTGATTTTTGGGTTCTTATTAGTAAAGATTTGAATTATCAATACCATACCATAATTATTCAAATCTTTCCATCCAAATCTAGTCAAATCTTTCCATAGTATCAAATCCTTCCTTATCTTTTATTACCTTATCGATATTTTTCCTTTCTTGATTACCAAGTAATTTGTTAATTACCTTATTCAAATATTTCCTTATCCATATTTTCCTTCTTGATTACCAAATAATTTGGTAATTACCTTATTCAAATATTTTCTTATTCATATTTTCCTTCTTGATTACCAATTAATTTGGTAATTTTCTTATTTCAAAAAAGTCAAAAAAAAAAAGTCGTGAAAAAAAGAAAAAAGAAAAGAAAAGAAAAAAAGAAAAAAAGAGAAAAATGGAAAAAAGAGTGAGAAATTTGTTTTTGTCATAACTTTTTCTACAGGAGTCTGATTTCAGCGTAATTATACTTTTCGGAAACGACTCGACGAGATCTATAGGTGTCATCATTTTTTTGTGACGTTCCATGAGCAGAATGGCTAAAATTGAATATGAGGAATTAGATGATGATGCTAAAATTCAGATGAGGTATATGATGAAGTTTTTGAAATCTGACTTCAGAAAGATGGTGAGGTCGGAGATGGAGATGTTGCATCAACGGCTTGATGCATTGGAAGATGATTATTTGGGCAGCAAAAAGATGAGATATAGACAAGCAAGGTCGGAGACTCAACCAAATATTTCCTCCCCATTTGATAAGTTTATGTCAAGGGTGGAGCAGGCGATGGAGAAGGTGTTGGTGGCAACCAAGTCTCAGTCTTTGCCTGTTTCAGTTGAAGAAATCGAGGAAGATAATATAGCAGTTCAAATACCATTGGAGATTCCTGGTGAAACAGTGGTGGCAACCCAATCTGAGTCGATGCAGCCAATTCAAGAGACCAGGAGATGATGTGAGAGTTGCTACACCCTTAGAGAGTCATATTGAAGACAATGAAGGATTCGAGGTTCCAACTACACTCTATCATTTACAGTCCAGTTTTGGGTATTCAAAGCCAGTGTCAAGTGCAGAAGACGACAGAGTCAGAGTTAATGACGTCAGTAGAGAAGATGGTTGAGAGGACTAAAGATCAATTCAGTTTTGAAAGGACCATTGGTTGAAAATAAAGATGCATGAAGAGAATCAATTGCCAGAGTTTGAGCATGATGATGTGCCAAACAAGCCAACCAAGGGAAATGTAAGATGGTCCATTGAGCCCAGTGCAGGCGTGGATTTGAGGACAAATCCTTTTGAAGAAGAGGGGAATGATGGAGATCCAATTGGCTAGAATTATCAATATATTTTAAGAAGATTTGTTGAATATATGATAAAAGATTTGATTTATCTTGATAAGATTTGATAATTACTTATTTAAGTAATTTAGGATTCTAGATATATTAGGATTTTTATTAATCTTTTATATAGATTTTATTTCCTTATTTTATTAGGATTTGATATACTTATGAAATTATGAGTTGATTTTCCTTATTAGATTAGGATGTGATTTCCTTATTAGGATTTGAGTTTGCCTATATATAGGCCTTGTTATTGAGCAATTAATTCAGTTTTCAGTTTAATAATATTCGTGAGTTTTATTCTCCAATTATCTGAAAGCTCTTGAATTTCTGTGGAGTACCTTGAAATTCAATATTGACTAATCAATCGGACAGTCATATCCATTGGTGGTGTCTTCGCATATATCCTTCGTTGTTGGATCAACTCGCTTCTTGGGTCGTAGGAGATTTCAATCTGGACTACGGTACTTGAAGGTTTTCGCATCCAAAGGTGTTGGATCTTTCCCTGTTTTCGATTTTAATTGCTTTTGCGTCGCGTCCGAGTTGTTTCTGTTGAATTCCTGGGTTGCGATCTAAGCTTTCCCGGCGAGGATCGTATCAATTCTGCCAACTTGTGCAAACCTATTCTGAAAGAAAGGCGCTACGAGCACTAGAAGAAGAAAAGCAAATGAAGAAATTGGATAAGGAAGCTGAGCCTAAAAAACAGCAAGCCGAGGAAGCAGCAGCTGCAATCAAAAGACAACAAGAGGAAGTAGCAGCAGCTGTTAAAGCAAAAGAAGAAGAAGACACTGCGGAACAAGCCAGAATGGAAGCAGAAGCAGCAGCAACAGCAAAGCAAAAAGAGGCAGAGGAAGCAACCTGCAGAGCTCCTCCTCAACCTGAGCTTTCTACTGCCACATCTCAGAGTCAATCTCATGGAGACTCTAGAGCACTGGCTGCACTTGAAGGAGCAATGTCTCCCGATCCCATTTCTGTAGCTGCACCTCTTCTACCCTATGACGCTCTAAAACGAGAGCTGGATCAGAAGATCTTTGCTATTCTTGATATTGTCAAAAAGGGGGAAGAGAAAATAAATGAAGGTTTGAAGCTATAGTTGACATGGATGGAAATGTGAGTTGAGGAACAAAGAAGGCGAGAGGAACAGCAGAGATTGCGAGATGAAGAGACTAAAATGCAGTTGGAAGCAATAAGGGCCTCCAAAGAGAAGGAACTGTAACTTAAAGAATAGCAATTGAAACTCTTTTCGGAAGTTACCGCAACTCTTAAGACGCAGGCGCAAGCTGGAGCGTCCACATCTGCTGCAGTTTCCTCTAAGCCAAAGGACGCAGATTCCTCAAACCAAGGAAGAGAGAAGGACAAGGATCAAGACAAGCAGAAGGAGTAGTGCGCTGAGTATATTTTTTTTGTTGTTTGTTGCATGTCTTCTCTTATTGCGGCAGTTTTTACTTTTCATGTACCTGTAACTGATTTTATATTTAGTGAAAAGTGAAAAACTGTTGGTTTAAAGACAACTGCTCATTGTATCTTACCTTGTTTCCTGACTGGCTGAATTCACATATTCCAGTGTGATCAGCAACTCTCTTTATCTTATCGCTCTAATTTGATTTATATTAATCGAGAAATACTTTCCCATTCAGGGGGAAGATCAATTAGAGTAGGTCGAGTGTAGAAGAAACACAGTTCTGAGTAGTGTTAAAATGATAAACTTTATAAACTCAGTTCAACTGCATCTTCATGCCGAGTTAGATAGACTTAGAAGTATGGTTTTGACAACATCAAAAAGGGGGAAATTGTTAGATCTTGATTTATGATAGGTATTGATGTAAAAATCCCACCTTATAATTGATGTTTTGATGTGTCAAAACTGCATAACAAAAAGTCTAGGCCTTAGAGGTATTACCTCATGTAATCCTTGTATAGGATGATCGAGTTGTAATAGTCGAGGAGAAGAGATCTATCAAAACTGTGGAACAGTTTTGAAGAAGAAGCCGTCCAGATAAGAAAACTTTTAAGGATTGATATCGAAGAAAACTGCGGATACAATTTTTCATACAGAAACTGTCGAGAGGCGCTCACAGTTTCAGACCAAAACAGTTTCATGTCAAGGGATGCGTATTGATAACTCCCTAAAGGAGTTATTATTTTAGTATTTTATAGGTGTCTTTTATGTTGTTTCGAGTGTTTCTAACCCGTATTAAGTTGTTATTGTGTTGTATTTACCTTTCTTTGCATTATATGTCTTGTATAGTTGTGTTTTGTTGTTTTTAGTTATTTTGCAAGGAAAAAGAGTGAGATTAACAAGGTTTCAAGCCAAATGAGTGAAAGAGTAATCCGTTGACTGTTATGCTAGAGCATCTGAGTGGCATTACTGGGAGCTGAGAGACTGCACCTGGGGGGACCACTTTGCTGTCACAAAAGAAAAAGTGATTTTCAGAACTTTTTCTTACTTTACAGGTGTCACACGAATTTTGGAGACAGCACACAAGGGCAAAACAGGCACCACACCTTTTTTTTGGATAAAGTAGGGCAAAACAAAAGGGTATCTCAACCATTCTTCTTAAACAAGCTACATTTTAGAGAGAGGAAACTTGGGGGGG